>NDXB01008660.1:62660-91647 GCA_002631895.1 Agapornis roseicollis
TTTTTTTTTTTTTTCCTTTTAGTATTCTAAATACCAATTCATCATTACCGGTGCTTATCCTTTTAAACATGTAGAGGTAACACTTCCAGTAAGGAAATACATTTTTTGTGATGCTCACATCTGATCTATCCGCATGACTGTTTCAGTGTGTGTTTGCAAGTCATAATGCAGAGACAAATAGGGATGTGCAGTCATGTGCTGGCAAACAACATGGGCTGGGTATGTCTGATCAGCTCTCTTAGATATAGACCCAAAAGTAGTGTGTACCTTTTGAATGTTTTTCAGCAATCATTCCTCAGAGGTCAATTATCCACAGGCTTTCACACTTCCATTGATCTTCCCTATGCTTTTTCTAGCCCTTTCTAAGTGAGACAAAGTACAGTTTCAGGGAAAGGGTACCATAACAACAGCTGCAATGCAGAAATAAGAGGAAAATTCTTCACTGTTCTGTGAAGTGCCATTTCTCCCACAAACAATATTTTATGAATTGACACATTATTTTAGCATCATTCTTCTCCAAAATATGTCAGTAATGTTAGATCATTTGAAGCTATTATATGTAACAGCATCTTTTGTTCCTCACGTCCATGGAAGAGATGGAAATCCTAATCACAAGTTAGTTTACTACTGCATTCACAGGTCTGCTGTCTTCACAACTGCAGTGTAGACCTCTGATCTGTTTCCCCTTCTGAGCAGAAACTTGCAGTCCATTCCCCCGATGGCAAAGACCCAGGGCAGGGCAAGTGCTTTGCCCTTGCATGCAAATTATGCAGCCCTTTGCATCTGGCAATCCTGCAAGAGACAACCAGTTTTGTCACTCATTACCAGCAGAGTTTGGAGGTTACAGTGTGTGTGACACCTAAGTAGAATTGAATGAAGAACATGTTTTCACTGACAAACAACAAAGACAAGTCTTAATGCCATGACCATTGTTTTTCCTATTACCAAATCCTTGCATATCAAATTGTTCTGAATAAAACTTGCACTTTTTCTATAAAAGATAAAGCTGTTGTGACCAGATAACAGCTATGGCTGCTGCCTAGGAAACATTTTATCATTAAGCAAAGTTCCTTGCACAGAACTAAAACCAGCTTTCACTGTCAATTCAAAAGTTCATAGAATCCTTGAATGGTTTGGTTTGGAAGCGATCTCAAAGATCATCAGGTTTGCCCCTCCCTGCCATGGGCAGGGACATCTTTCACTAGACCAGGTTGCTCAAAGCCCTGTCCAACCTGGCCTTGAACACCATCAGGGATGGGACAGCCACAGCTTCTCTGGGCAAACTGTGCCTCACAGAGGAGATTTTTTCCTAATATCTAATCTAAATCTACTCCTGACAGCTTAAAGTCATTCCCCCTTGTCCTGTCACTACATTGTAAAAAGTCCCTCTCCAGCTTTCCTGTAGGCCCCCTTCAGGAACTCTAAGGTCTCCTCAGAGCCTTTTTTTCTCCAGGCTGAACAAGTCCAACTCTCTCAGCCTGTCTTCACAGGAGAGATGCTCCAGCTCTCTGATCATCTTCATGTCCCCCCTGTAGGTTCCCTTTAACAGAGATTCTTAAGTTTCATTTGGCTCAGACCCATAATAAAGGTTTTCATTCATTCATTATATTTATTAATCTTGTGATTAAGTGAATCAGTGACCAAAAGAACCCACGAAGATAAAAATTCTGACATTAAAAAAGTACTTTTATATTATGGCAGAAGGGCAAAATAGTTATTAGCCTGATATTTAATTCGTAACAAGGAAAATGCTATAAAGAGTAAAGTTTATTTACTAAAGATGAAGGAGGAAGAATGTGCATGGAGACTAGGTTTAAAGTTTGAAAATAAATTTGCTCTTTGTTTAATATAGGAATAAAACAAAACATTTTGTACATTTTGTCACAAAGTAAAACCATGTCATGTCTCTCTCTAACAAGGACACCGACAATGTGTGCAATGGATGCTCAAGCCTTCCCTTCACTCATTTAATCAGATTGCTGATCAGTCCTGTTCACTGCGTCTAAGACAGAGCAGGTTATCTTGAACCTGTATTA
Organism: Agapornis roseicollis; assembly: GCA_002631895.1. NCBI lineage: Eukaryota > Metazoa > Chordata > Aves > Psittaciformes > Psittacidae > Agapornis > Agapornis roseicollis. Next base: position 64,697 of record NDXB01008660.1, read on the forward strand.
CTGATGGGAGATCACATCAGGATCTCAAAAACCATATAAAATTATGGCTGCTTCTGAGTGCTTCAAAGCTATATATAATCAAATAAATTAGGTGGAATTTAGGTCAACCTAACATAAATTTCAGTCACTTTTATTGCTTAAAGAACATAAACATATTTCTGGTGGAAATCTGGCCAGTATACTTTCAATAACTTCTGCAGAACATTTCAGCCTCAGAGGAAGAGAATATTTTGTTGCATTATTACATAATAATCAATGACTATATAGTTTCTTCTTCAAATCCTATTTTGGTCACTAGGCAAAAAATAAAACCAATTTGTTTGGATTACAGCTTGGATTTTTATTTTTCTTTTCCCCTCTCACTTCAATTAGGACAATTCAGGTAATCAGGACATGGACATCTGCCTTCATGAGCAATGTTATTTGCCCTTTGAACTCATGCAGCTGCTTCATGGGATACACTTTTCTGAAGGCACATAAGGGTATTATTTTAATCTCCCATCATATTTCCTAAGAGATGAACACACAGTACCTGCTAACTGATAGAACTGGCTTTCAAAAAGTCAGAATGGCTTTTGTTGTGGTGTATCAAAAGGTGTTTAATTCTCTTCCTGTCTCAGGTTTGACTTTGGAGTGAACTTCCTGATTTCTGAACTATTTAATAATCAACCATATGTTATTCCTTCATCTGTTCCAGAGACCATTAATCATATTAATCCTACACTGTACAGACCTTCTATGAGGAAACAGTTTGTATGAATTTGTTTCATCCTGATGTGGATTGGAGTAGATTCACTGCTTCTGATTCATTCTTGCACATTTTATCTGTATCTACTGACCAGTCTGTAATAAATGGCTATTGTCAGTAAAATAGGCCATGCTCTCTGAGTGGTCCATGCTATGAGTAGCAACGCAGTGGATAAAGACATCTCTTCCTTCACTGGAACACTGCTCTGGTATTGAAGAGGAGAGCAGGTGGTCTTGGTAAAGCTCTGCCTTCTTTTGGTGGCCGCTCACAATGTCCCTCTGAGAACATCCTTTCTCTGCAACACCTCTGCTGCCAACTCACACTGCTGCCCAAGCAAGCTTAACCCCTTGCTGCAGAGCACACCTCATCTCCTGTAAGCCTTATTGTGGTACTGAGGGTTGCTGACAACCCTGTCAGTGTCCCTTCTGGGGACTCATTCTTCTGTGTCATTTCTGGTGCCAATATTAGTCCCGTCCATAAAAGGAGGAGATAGGAAGGCAGTTCAGCTTCTTCACCTGGAGAAAGTGTGTCAGGCTGTGTAAGCAAACCACAGGGAAATAGCTTTGCACTAGGAAATGCACCATTTGTTCAGAACTATTTCTTCTAGTAGCTTACTGAAGGACATGTAGCATGCACAGTCAAAATTTGCAACATTGTGTACCTGAGTTATTCTCCCGTAGTGTCCAAATTTAGGCAAGTACAGGGAACCTTATTTTCTGAGGAGGTAGATATTTTTGTCCCCATTAACATCACCTCTCATTATATTTTCAAAAAGACACAATTATACAGCTGCTTTGTACTTTTTCATACCTTTATTTAGTGTAAAGAAAGGTAACTTAACTTTTCCCTGTTGACCTCATTTATAAGTAACAAAGCATTCACATGACTTCATAGTGTGACTTTGATGGAAGCTGGGGTTATTAAGTTCCACACCCAAAAGGGATTTAAGTGTTTTCATTTTTATGGAGGTGCATCTGAAACTTTTGGCTCTACACTTATTATGTTATAATCTGAAGGGTGTTGTATTAAATGTAATCAAATTCAGCATAGGTAAATAAATATAATTTTAAAACCTCACAATATATCACCCTCATGTTCATTCAGTTTTCCAGACATACCCTATTCCACCTTGTTCTACTATATATTTCTTAATACGAAAAAAAAAAGAAGGCAAAAATAAACACAGATATTCATGGAAGTGCAAGACACAGTACCTTGAATGGGATGGTCAAGATAAGCAGCAATTTGCATTACAGAAGATGATTAAAGAAGATCTAGTCAAGATGTAAATAAAGGATGACACAGAGAAAGCTAACTATGTTCTGCTGCTTTTCTGGAACACCACGTGAAAAGCGCGCTTACAATGGGAAACGTACTGGAGGCTCATCGGTAATGTGTCTCCTGTCTGGAGACAGTAGGGGGGGTCTGCAAGTTGTTGCTTTGAGACTGTCACAGCCCAAAGTATAACTAATATTTCAACAGAGTAAGAAGCTCTGAGGAATGAGGAAAAACTAGTTGCTTAGTCCTTCAAAAGAAAAGGCAGTGGTCTAAAAGGAAAACAAAGATGGTTTCATTAGAAATATTTCCATAATACGGCAAAAAGAGGCCTGAATTGTGATATTTGTTCTCAAATTTAAGGAAAAGACAGCAGCTTTGAATTCCTCTTATCATTGGTGCTAGGTAGGTGTCAGGAGCACATGCTAAAGAGGATTGTTAATTAAACAAACATCTGGAAGAAAGGGGAGGCAAATACACACAACCCAGTTCTCCCTGCTTCCAATAAACCTTCAGACCTGATCAAATCCTGCTCATGTTTACTTTGGGGTAGAGATAGGCTCCTGAATGGGAGATCCATTAAATATCTGAAGTCAAGGGAGTTTCTGGATACATTTTTTGGGTGGCATAACAAGGAGTGCACCCTAAGCACAGGCACAGTGCCCAGCTGTCACTCCTACCTCTTTCTCCCATCCCCTGATGCCAGGGGCTCATCCTGATGGTAAATTGAAGGCAAACTGGTGGTTAGTATATGGCCTCCAATGCACCACAGCTCTGTGTTCACTGTCTCTCTGAATTCGTCTAATCAAATGACAATTTGCCATACAAAAATCTTAGGCATTCAAAACTCTACACTCACATCATTGACAAAGCCTCATCCTTACCTCAGCCATAGAATTTTACTTTGTCACAGTGCCCTCATTATAAATAGTAACCCCTTGTGAACAGTATTGTGTGGGTGTTGGGTTTATGATAATTATTTTAAGCTAATAGTTAATAATATGAATCCTTTCAACGTGCATATCTTGCTGTATCTATGCTGAAAAAAACTTTCTAATCTTTCTTCTTCAGAAAAATTAAATTAGCCTAAAGTTTAAGAAATGCTTTAAAAATCATTCACATGGGTATCAACCAGGTAATAACAGCTATTTTAAAATGCCAAAAGTTAACAAACTAAATGTTTGCAGGACCTTAAGGTACCTAAAAATAAAACAACTTATTAAAACAAAAACCAGAAGAGGGGAAAAAAAGTACAACAATTTCCAGGTCGCTAAAATCTTTCCATTAGCTGGGCTTGCTTACATTTTAAGATGTTTAAAGCTAGCTAGCCCAGCGACTTATTGGCATCAAAATTTTAGTAATTCAGACAGTTGCACATGAGAAAACTTCCTCTTCCATCAGATATAAAAAAGAAAAACTTTCCGCATAGGAAAGCAGAGGAAACGAAGCTTTGTTTTGCTTGTATCTATTTTGTCTGTGTTTCGGAAATTGGAATGAAGGAGATTTTTAAAGTTAAGAATCTTCCTTGGTTTTGAAGAAGAAAAAAAAAACAAACAACAAACAAGTAGCCATTTATGACTTAAGTGTACATCCTTCCAACAGGGAAAATGATGCCTTGGATGGCATTTATCATAAATCAAGGTGCATGAAGTGTGCAGAGTCAAATAAAATTGGGTTTTGTGTAGCAAGAGCTGTAGCAATGATACTTATTGCTCTGGAATTATGAAAGTTTGCACAACCAACAACAAAGGTTCAGTAAGTCAGAGTCCATCAGTTATGGACCATACCATACATTTCCTAAAGCTTTCCCTGTGTGGGAAGGGGCAAACTTTTGTTTAGAAAACTGCTGGTTTCTAAACAAAAACATATTTTGGGGCATCTGCTTGGCTCTGTGAAGTTTCAGATTCATTTCTAGGTGCAAAAGCTTTCGCCTTGCACCACTGGGAGGAATGGGATTTTAGATGCACAAAGACCCTGCCAGCACAGCTATGCTCCATGTTGCTGCCTTTTGCAAGTATCAGTGATGTGCTGAGGCATCAGTAATCCCCACTTTCAGATATCCATACACAGGGGATGTCCTGTACATACACACACACATCCCCTTCAAATTCCATATAATGGAATGGCTCCATTTTTCAAATGTTCCACATACTGAGACAGATAATTCACAATTGCTATTTTACTTTTCACTGTAGTAGAGTGTGGGCAATCATAGAAAAACAGCACTTTTCCAAATACATGTCCTTTTGAGATCTCATTTCTGCAACACACTACATCCCTGTTGCACTCAGTATCAACTCTTGGCCAAAAAATGGAAAACAAAGTATGTCACACAGACAATCAAATAATCATATATTACTTTTGCAAACTAGAGCTTAATCATAAATCATAAGAAATCCATAGTGCATGAGAGTTAATTTCAGAACAGACTCTAAGAAAGTATTTCCCTAAAAAGATTAAGTGATCTTATGATCACTCTGACATTGTATAAGATCACATTTCATTTCAAAAGTATTATCTACCATTCAAAACACAAACATATTGTAAGATCTTTGAACTAATGGCTTATCTAGTCCACATTTTTTGAACTAAAATGTATTTGTTTTTCTATAACTGTTGATAAAAACATCAGTTCTGCACAGCAGGAAGTTAAGTAGGTACTGTAATATTTTGCAGCGAAATTTCTGATAAGTATGTATTTGAAAAGTAAGTTCTAAACACTTAATCAGTGAGAAAGAAAGAAAATTAAAAGCCAAAAATAGCCACAGAAAGCTGAAAACAAGGAAGAGACAAGGAAAAAACTTGTATCCTTGCATCATCAGTATTGCTGTGCCTAAGATTCAATTAAGGTGAACTTTAACCTGGTTGGGTGAGTGGTACAAATCTTCTTTTAATGGGATCAGTAAAGCTTGCTTGTACCCAGTGGAAATAGTTTTGATCAGTGAGTTAAGAGTCCAGTTGCTAACATTTGATCAGATACACCCCCTTTGCATTTTTCAGAAGTAAGAAACATATATATGCTACTAGCAGGTGACCCAACGTCAAGCAGCAGTTGCAGAAAGGGAGAGACTCCACTGAAGAAAAGGTTCATTGACACATGACAGCAATTACAGAGACAGAAAGCAGGAGACCATTCTAACAAAACAACAGAAGGCTGAATCAATGTTGACTGAGAAGCAGGCAATATTCAACAATGTTGAGGAGCATAAAGTGCATGGAACATATACCTTGCAGACTTCATTCTCTGTTGACAATTACATGTTTAAACTCACCAAGATGGTGACCAAACCACAGATACTGCAGCACTGCTTGCAGAAACAAGGGACATTTTCTTTGCAGATTACACACTGTGTGACAGAACAGAAGCTTCAGAAAATTCCTACTGCCAAAGAGAATTTCACAATGAAGTGGCATGCTGAGTTTTCCATTTGTGCAATGGTACAGATAGATGAAAAGAAGAAAACATGTTTTCTCTGTTCCTCAGTTTTCTAGACCGGAGAGCCTTTGCCTAGCCTGCCAGATGAAAATTCTACAAGCTCTTGTCCATTTTGTAGTTGCAAATAAATCTCCAACATGGGGAATGCAGCTCACCACCAAGTCCTCCATCCCATGGCCTCGCTCCCTTTCTTCTGCACAATGTTAATTTTTATTTTTGTATTTTTTTTTTTTCTTCTTCACAATAACATCCTGAAAAAATTCTGCCCCAGCCTGGCCTGCTCCCTGGCTGAGGTGATGGGATGGTACCAGATCCTGCCTGTCACTCGATAGCTGCATAACCTGAAACAAAAAGAAGCCAAAAAAGTAAAAACATCATTGTCTATAAATAACATCATCATATTTTCTGCCTGTGGTCATGATAAGTCTGGAGCAACAAGTGTGAGCTCCAGGATAACAGTGGCCTAACCACAAGAAACATTTGTATCCCCATCTGTTTGGAAGGCAGTGGCATTTTCCCTTCCTCACCTGCCATCCCTCTAGATCCTCCACATGTTACAAACATTCTACCAGTTGGCTTTTATTACACCACTGGAAACTGCTGTGTCCTTCTAGAATTTCAAAGACAGCCTGAGGTTATGATAAATTTTGTGTATCAGTTAAAACAACTATGAATGACAAAAGCTTCTTAGCTCGTGGAATTGTGAGCATCCTAAATTTCAAACAATGAATAAAACCAACTAAGAACACTGGTGGTTTTATATGGACATTTAGATGTAACACTGATGTTACAGCACAGTGTTATTTCTTCTCCTAACCTTTTGATCTGATATGCAATTCTGCTCATTCTGTTTAGGAGGAAAGGATCTTCCTCTTTAAGAGAGATGTTAAATTTGTTATAATTACTCATCTCTCTTTAGAGGAGTTCCATGCAGCAGATAGATAGAGTCTCAACACACCTGCATTATTGATCATGCTCTGCTGGGCTGCCCAACTCCTTCTTGGAAGAAAATGAGGCTCCTCATATCCAGTAAGCTGAGCAAAATTTGAAGGCAGCAATATCTCCAATGACTCATCTGCATAGTTGGAAAATCTAAGTAAGGTTTATATGCACATTTTGTAATGTTAAGAACTGATTTTATTCTTTTTTTCTGATGCTCCCTGAAGTTTTCCTTCTACTCTAACTGTGAGAAGCAATTCAGGAAGGCAGTTTTACTCATTTAGGCAGTAATTATTCAGAAATTTCGCAGCACTTATGTTCATTTCATGGAATCTTATGCAAACACCTGCTAGTACACACTGTTCAGGGTCACTCTGACATTGTATAAGCTCTCAAATAGAAAACCAAACTGAAATCAACAGCTCCTAGAGGGAATTTCTTCACAGTTCATTCTAATACTCTCTGCTGTGTAGAGCTGGCACAGAAATAAAGTAGATTTTCTTAGACTACAGTGTTTCATAATATCTAAGAATATGTTTTCAGCCCTCAGATCATAGAACAGTTAGGGTTGGAAAGGACCTTAAGCTCATTTAGTTAATGGCCCTTCTCAGACAGGAAGACATTCTCTTTTCCCCAAGATGCAACACTTTTCTCTATAGCTTAGGTGACTCAGAGTGCCTTACATAAGTTCTAGTTTGGACAGGGTAGTTAAACAATCTATGTATGCAAAATCTGAATCAGAATTATATGACACAGGCTTGGGGTTTTGGTGGAGGGTCACGCAGTTTGTCTATTTGCTTCCTTGTTTTACCATGATAAGGAAAGTATTATCAAGTGTTAGGAAATCATTTTTACTCTTGACTTTGATTGACAAATCATGTCCAAGGGTGAATGCCCATTGCATACTGCAGCTCAGATCATCATCAGCAAAACTGTTTTCTACCCATGCTCCACCTGAGAAATCAGCCATGTTTTGTGCTACCACATGTAACTGAAAGGCAGCTCTGTCCTAACTCAGTGTCTACATCATCCCTAAGCCAGATTGTGCTCACACCTCCTGTGGTGGCGCGACCCTGACCAGCAACCAAGCACTCAACCAGAGGGCAGGGAGAGAACCAGAATAACAAAAATGAAGAAAAAAAAACCAACCAACCAACCAAAACCGCTTGTGGGCTGATATCAGGACAGTTTGATAAGTGAAGGAAGAGAAAAAACAAACAAACAAACAAACAAACAAACAAGTGATGCAAAGGCAGCTACTCACCGCCATCCATAAGCAGACTAATGCCCAGCCAGTTCCATAGCAACAATTGCTAAAGATAGATTCCCACAACCCTCCTCCTCTGTTCTATCCCAGCTTTTATTACTGACCATGATGTATGGCATACACTTTTGGTTAGTGTGGGTCACTATGAGGCTCTGTCCTCTCCCAGCCTCTTGCCCAGCTGTAGCATACTTGCTGGGGAGATCAGAGTGAAAAACAAAGAAAGCCTTGACACTGTGCAAATACAGTTCAGCACAAGCCAAAGTACTGGTGTGTTATCAGCCATGTTTTAGTCACAAATCCAAAACACAGCACTATATGGGATCCTATGAAGAAAATTTACTCTGCCCCAGCCAGATTCAATACACCCTGTCAGTGGTAAAGAAACCACTTGCATGGAGCTATCTGAGCTGCCAAGCTCACTCTGGCAGCTATGGCAGCCCAAATTCAGAACCCTTCATCTCAGCCAGGTCATTTACTCTTACTGAGGTGGACCTCTACTGCAAAAATGCCATAGAACTGAAGGAAAATGGTAGATCAAGTTCCCACTGTTGTCTGGCAACAAACCCATGATTTCATGGAAAATGAGGCTGTTTCCACTATCAAAGCTACCTCACTTGTTGCTTATTTAAATAATATGCATAGCCACTCTTTTGTATTTCACTATGTGATTCCTTGATACTTCTTGACATGGTATAAGGCTGTGAGAACATCCTAAATGTCTGCATTTTCCGAGTACAGCCAATGTAAGTTCACATTGTTTTGGGAAGGAGTATTTGATCTCCATAAATCCTTAAAACCAAAAAGGAATATCTGAGCTGAGGACAACTAACCACTCAACATTTCTAACCCCCTAGATATATTTAAGCTACTCCCATGTTGGTCTTGTAGTATTTTTGCGTTCCCTGTTCTAAGCTAATCTGCAATAACTGACATTGGGTATTTGCTCTCAGCAGTCCTGTGCTACTAAAAGTTTACCTGAATCCAGTTCCTTGATACTTCTCCAAAAATATAAGCATATTATATATCTTCTAGCTTAACACAATCATCATGAAGAGATTAACTCTTTTCTTGGCTGTAGTCAGGTACCTATTTGAAGACTATTACCATATTTTCACCTTTTCTGCCAAGCTCTTATTTCTGTGGATGATGCAACACCAGTTACATCACTAGGTTTTTTGTCAGAATTCATGCTTTTTAGACCTGTGATCATTGCTGTCACTCTCTTCAATCTTTCTTAAGTTCCAGATCGTCAAAAAAAGACAAAAAATTGCTACCCAACAGGGACAGATTGGTGGGTTCCTCTATTCTTGTATTCTGGTTCCAACATTGACTACTGGAGATGCTTTGTAGAGCATCACACAAGCCTGTCCACTTAGCCAAAGCTGAGTAGAACAAATGGATTGCATTTATTATTGTAGGATATAGCTTTGCTTATCTATCTCACTGTGAATTTGAACCACTGTTCAGTCAACTGCAAACATGAACTGAGGCATGCCCTGACGTAAGGAAATAGCTAAAAATTTGTCTAAGAGAAAGTCAGAGGACTAGTACATTGCAAGGAATTATGAAATCAGGAATTATCAGTAATTATGCAGGCTTTTTTCATTTGAACTCAGTCAAATCAGAAAAAAACCTAAATTTTTCCTCAATGTCACTCAAACCTTTCTCTTTCAATGTCAAAAGAAACCAGAAAGTTTAGTAACAGTTGAATACATATTTATCCAACTATCTGAATTTTTGCAAAATAAATATATTTTGTTTAAACTGTGGATAGACCTACTTTTTCTACTTTTTTTTTTTTTTTCATTAAAACCAACTCACTGATAAAGAGATGGCAATCTAAAATCTGAAGGCTTCATTAATAAAAAAGTATGCTTAAGACAAGTAAAATGAAGCTAGAAGAGAGTGACAGGTGAATAATGATTGATAGGAAGATGAGTTGATTATCATTGAGGGGATTATACAGTAAAATAAATCATTAAAAATGTCCATAACTCAAGAAAATAAATATTTGCTGGTTCAAGCAACACAGTCTTTACAAAAAAGGGTTAGAAATTGTATTGCTTCCATTAGAGCTTTATCAAAAAGATGCTGAGGGAGTGTTTGATCTGGGTGAGTTTATCTACTTGTGTATGATAATGAAATGAAATTATCTACTTGTGTATTTATTTATAAAAATGCTTTTTCCTTTGCCAGAACCAGCTTAATCCCGTACAGAAGAATGTGTTTTGCACAATATACATACACAATAATTAGAGTCACTCTTGCTGTTGAAACCTGGCCATCCTTCATTCTTGGCCCACAGAGTCAGCTCCTGCCATGTCGAAGGATCACTAACTTAAGTCAGGAAACTCATTGTGCAAGTGTCACCAATTTGTGGTTGACACAAATTTGTAAGGTGCAATTTGTGATTGAATATTTATGAAGCTTAAGAAAAGAAGAAACCAGAAAAATAAAAGCTAGCGCACTGTCAACATAGTGCTAAAAGCCAGATGTAATCCTTAGATGTGATGCTCACACTGTACCATTTAGAGTGGCCCATACCCAGGTTAAATTTTATGTGTACAAAGTAATTATTAGAACAATATCTCTACAGAGAGGGTGGCTATGCACATAGGACACAGGGCTGGAGACCCAAATAAATTTTATGTAGGAGCCTGTACCTAGCTGGACCATAGAAATTGAGAGATCATCCAGCCTTCAAGCAGCAGGGGTAACTGTCCTCCTCCTGGGCTTCCTTTCCAACCCTCAGGTTGCTATATGTCATTGGGACTGTCAAACATTTGCCACTGTCCATCCAGACTTTTCTAACTTGACTAATATTCAAACAGCCTCCTCATTTAAATGCATCATATCTTTATTTAGAATTGGACATAAGAAAGCTTTTTAAAAATTTAATCACGGTTTACCATTACTCTAAGTACTTCAGAGAGTTTAAACAGCTGAATTTTTTTATTAACTTAGTTTGTTTATTCTAATTACTATCTGAATCATAGCATTCTAAGTCAGTTATTATTAAAATTGCCTCAAGGTGACCAACAGAATAACTTCACTTCAAATTTTTCCACTCTCTTCTCAAAATGGTAAATGGATTTCAGAGGGTGAAGCTCCCGGTAATGAATATGTAGAAGTATTGAAATGTGGGCACAAATAAAACCATATAAAAACCTAAAAGATTTCTTTGTTAATTATGTACTTTAGAAAGAAAGGAAATCTGGCAGTGCAGAAGGATCTTTCTGGCAGCGCACATTACAGTGAAGATACAGTTATTAAAATAACTAGCCACAATTTCCTTGCCAGCTTCACAGCAGTAGGTTCTTTGAGAGTTTAGATGGAAGGGAGGGGGAAGAGACTCTAGTCATCGGAAGCAGGCACATTGTTGAAACCAGAATATGCTGCCAGGAATGATATCGTTAAACTTTTTTCTAACAATACTGCGGGTGCCTTACTCCCATCCACTTTTGAAGACTATCCTAAATGTGCATGTCCTTTTTTTGTCTCTTCTATCTCCTTTTACTGACTTATTTCTACGGGGTATTTTTACCAGTTCGTTTCCCTGCAATCTGTTCCCTGCATCGTGTTCACTTCAGTTAATCCAGTCACACCAAAATGCCATCCTAAAATATTATAAACACTACAGAACAATCCATCTCCTAACTCCCTCTCTCTCAGCAGATTTCTTCTGGCTGAGAGAGTACAGAATTCCCTCCAGATGAATATGGATGATTTTTAAGTCCAGATAAAAACAATTAATCTAGAAATTTGTTTTATTTAACAAGCCTTTTCTAACAAAGAAACACATTCTCAACCTCTTCTGAACAGTTTTACAATTGAAATAAGTAGAGAAGTAGGCAAGGAAGTAGGCTTCAGTTTTCAGATATAACAGAAAATTCCTCTCTCTGCACTGAACTAATCCACAAAACCATTTTTCACACTCAATTAGAGCTGGTGAGACTGTATACAAGCTGATTTTCTGCAAGCCTGATGTCAGAATCAAGTTAAATTGCCTCACATATTATTAAAACTATCCATCTCCACTGCTTTCCACTGCATTGTCTTCACACGAGATGCTTAAGTGCCTGCTTCCATCTTGAAACATTTTTTAAAATCCTGGGTTGTTTCTCTCACTGTCCAGAAGCTCTGTGTGATACAGGTTATTATATTGCTTACCAGAAAGACCTAAACATGAAGTCTTCATTGGAGCTTTGATTCAGTATTGTGGCATATACAATACTGTGTCAGCGGATCCAAATTAAACTGTGCAATTCAAGGGTAACTCAGAGACAGGTGAGCTATAGAAGGACTGAACAAGTGATTTCTAACAGCAAACCATTTGACAACTCAGCACTGCCTACTGCTCATGCTTTTGGACAAGGCAAAGGTGCAAATGCTGAACAACTAAGTAGTTTGTACATACAGCTACAATCTACCTTAATTGGTTATTTCCAAAGATCTCTGGACAGGGGGTATTCAAGAGTAATTTCTGAGCAAGCAACAAAATTGTGACATTTTAAAGAGACTTTGTTTTCATAGGGCAATTTCAGCAAATCTGAAAGTAAAGCTTTGAAATGTCTCAAGCTGTTTCGGCAACATTCTGAAAGTTCTTTGAAAAATATTAGCCATAAAATTAAGCACAAAGAAATATCATCCCTTTTTTATCCACTTCCCAGGCTGATGGTGAGGTGATGAGGAGCCTGGGGGTTCATCAGCTGTCATTAATTTGCTGTCAGAGAACCTCAGTTATTGTAGGCACTTCAACCATGACACCAGAAACAAAGTGGCTCTAGATACAGTGGATGCTACAGAAGAGCTAGGAAAGATGGGAAATGTATGCATCAATCTTTGTGGGATAGGAAAGGTACAATGTAATAAATGATTTTTGTTTTGCAAGAGACACTGAGATTGCAAAACCATTGCAGACTCCAGTCAGATTTCTGCAGTGAAAAGATGTAAGTGTAATACTGAGTATACTTCCATGATTGTGCAGTGGAAAAAATATGGCTCTCAAATCTAATCATCATAGCAGTCAGAATGATTTAAATACTTGGCTTGTTATTATATTACAGAATTTCTCCTACAACTATGTTGACCTAATATGACAGAGGAAGCTATATATTATTTTTCTAAAATGACGTTACTTTCTAAAGATACTTGGAAAGTCTCTTAGAGGAAGCTATAAGGACGTTTTGTGTTGTTTCTCCAGTTCTTCACAACAGTGGGATTGTCCCACATCCATCAAGACTAGCTGGTAAAGCAAAGTGAAAATTGTCCTAACTGCTACAGGATACTTCAGGCCATATTTTATTCACAGAAATCATCAGTCAGGAACAGCTAAGAAGAAATATCTTGCAAATAGTATGGTCTTCAAAAAAGAATAGTAATTAACAATAGTTGTCATCTATAAAATGATTTAGAATTTAAATATTCATTATCCTCTGCAGCAGCAACCAATTAAAATGACTCAACTTTCCTGCATTTATTAAGTCTGTCCATCCATACAATTGATCCCAGGCTGTGTTTCTTATTGGTCCATCATTATGAATTTCATGACACTGCTGTAGACAAAGTTTTTCAATAATGTGTTTTGACAAAACATGAAGAAAATAAAACCTGATGCACTTTGCTCAAGAAAATGGAATTTGTATATAGGATAACCTTAGGGAAACGAGATTTCAGTGAAGGCTGCAGCTCTGATGATGACCTGAGATGACTTGGTTGCTTTTTTTTTCTAGATCATATTGATGTGAAAGGCAGGGACAGCTCTGAAATCTGTTGAAGAACCACCCATCAAGAGACTGTACATACTCATGCTCGTCACATCTATTGTGTGGCAACTTGTTCTGCAGAGCCCACAGCAACCTGAAACTGGAAAAGACTTTGACTTCATTTAGCCCCTTGCTAGCCAAATCTGAAGTCTCCAACTCTGCTTAGGATCTGTTGGAAGACTTTAAAGTAGAAAATTAAGCCTGATTTTCCTAATTTAAAGATGTGATCCCAAATGCAAAAAGATAAATAGTATGCCAAATATGGAAAGTTTTGAAAAGCACAAGAAAGGAAGAAAGTAAATATTCCCCATGCCTCATCAGTAGATATATCTGGAAATTGTTTGCTCTGGCAGCTTGTTTAGTAGATCCTGGAATCTGAAATATAAATGTTTGAATATTCTCTTTTGCTGAAAGATGGCAGAGACCAACCTAGCACATGAAATTTGGAAACAATGAAGAAATGTCCATACTTAAAGGAAGCTGGATTTGTCATAATTGTTTTCTGTAGCACAGATGAGTGTAAAAGCACAGTACAAAAATGAAAGAAATTAGCTTAAGAGAGTTTTTTGAGTTATGATAACTGTGGCTTAGGTGAGTTTTCTTCAAGGGAAACTAGCTCATACCTATGGGCAAAATATATTTCCTACCTCACCTATTCTAGAGGAATAGGACAATGTGATTTACACATATGGAAGCTGCATGCCTATACTGCGGCTCTTAATCACCTCCTCCTGCTCCACATGAAAACTAACCTCAGATATGGTCCTGTTCAGAGCAGAGGGTGAACAGATCTTTTCAACCTTTCCATCCACTCTGTATGCCTCCATGATGAAGTTGAGTGTAATTTTCTAACCAGCATCCATGTGGAAACAGGGACACTTGGCTATAAAGATTAATTATGCAGTAATGCATAAGTCCCAAGAAGATTCATGTAAATCACTCACTAGAGTGAACAAATCAAGCCTGTGAATAAAATAGAAACATAAATACAGAGTTAATAAATCATTTCACTTCTTGTAAATTTGCAAGGTGCTTTGGGAGCTACACACCCCCTGCACTACCAAGTCTACCTGGGATGTTCCAATATTCTGGTAGAGCATAGTGAAATGTTAACAGAGAATTAAAAAATACAAGGAAAAGAAATCTGGCAGTTGAGTGGTATGAATGTAGAGGTTATAATATTTATAACATATTACGCTGTTTGAAATATATTGCTGTGTTCATTGAGGACTCTGCTCACATGTAAAGTTGCCAGATAAATCAGGCAAAATTATATTTATTAAAAGAAATTGTTGAAAATTTTATAACAAATCCTGCATTCAGTTTTGTGATACTGAAAGCATTTCAGAAGCAAGATGTCAGTACTAAGACTGCAGTGAGTAAAACAGAATTTTGACATTCCCAACAATACTGTCAGATACTATTCCCCCAAAACTCACTTTCTTAACACAGAAAAGTAAAATTAAAAATTGAACTCTGACTGCTATAATAAACATAAGCCCTACTTCTGAATCTAAAATCTTCAGTTTCTTAAGAAACCAGTAAGAAAGGATGAACACATTGGTACAAACCAAATCTTACATGGACACAAAAAGACAGTGGGCCATTTGTCTATGATACACAGATGACCAGGCTTGAAAACATTACTGCTACTTAAAATGTATTTGCCATGAATACATGACATGGTTTTTTATTCCATCAAAGCATAAATGGTTTTAAATACTACAATTGAAAATGCATTATCAAATACAAGACTATTACAACAAAAGACCTGGCAAAAAGCTGATTTCTTTTAAACAATGGGCTGAACTAAAACTGTTCCAGCTTTACAAATGTAACATGCTCTCGCAAGCACACACACTGAAGGCTTACAGAAAGAAAACATTCCTGAATTCATGTAATTTGAAGAGAATCAGAAAATCTAAAAAACTCTTGGAAAACAGACCTTAAAATGCAGCTGCATCATCAGCTTTGACTAAAGATATTTGTGTCAGTTCCAATCCTAGCCTGTATTTTAAAAAAATATGCTAAAAGAAGGTGGAAAGTACTTGAAATGTGGAGGCAACTCCAGCTCTCATTTCCACTGCTGTTGTTTACACAGTAGTTAGTGGTGTCTTGATTTTCTTCACAGTTTACTGCTGACAACTAAGGTGTAGCAGGCTCCATTTTTGTCTGCTTATGGTCATCGTCCATGTGTCCTCTGATGCAAAGTTTTCCTGCCACTCCTAACCCACAGTAGAAAACACTGTGAGATACTGCTTTACATTTTAGGTCAATCGTAAAGATTTTTTCCTTGACAGCAAGCCCATCTAGTGAAACACTAGGCATGGCAGAACTCAAGGTGAATGCAGATATTTCATTCATATACGAATAAAAATAAAATGGTTTGCTCAGGCATTGCTTCTGTCAGACTGCAATGAAATTTCTTTTGGTTGTAAAAGCAACCAGAGAAATCCCATAAATTCTTCAGCTTCAGATTCAGAAGAATCTTGATCTTAAAAAATAAACACTCAAAACTGAATGAAGAATAGGAAGCATTGCTTTGGGGTTTTTTTCTCATTTAACTTGTGTACTCAATTCCCAGCTAGCATGGTGACAAGTGCATTATGAATGCATAGAATGACAGATTTCATCCTGACAGATCAGCTTGATAAGGTAAACAAGCAGAGTGATTTAATAGTTTGCAACAAAGTACATACTTTTCCTTTGAAACTGGAGTTTAAAAAGGTATATTAACTATATTATAATTCAAGAAAATTACCTTGCTTTTTCAGAGACAAAGTGAATATCTGTAGATTTCCAAAGACACTTTTTTGCAATTTTGCCCAGCTTCTGATTCAAGAGGAGGAGGATGCACTAAATACAGATTTACATAAACCACAGAATAACCATTCAAGCTGGTATAAATAAAAATGAAAAATTTTTGAACTGTTTTGTTTTCAAAGATGAAATGAAGAGCATTACTAAGAAGTACAGAAATGTGTCCTGTTTTCTTCAAATACTTATGAGTTACTCTTCTTAGCGAGCCAACGGATTTAAGCCAATCTAATTCCTTGTCGGCTTCAATTTGTTTTCCAGAAAGTGAGAGGCAAAACATGATGTCTGAGTAAATATGTATTTTTCTTACAGATAATTCTTAATTTTGGCTGATGGAGCGCAGCTGAACTCACTTTTCTTTGAAAGTCTGCTTATGGCAGACCTATTTTATTGCAGATCTGAGGAAAGGAAGATTTTACAACTTGAAACTAAAATAAAAGCTTTGTTTCTTTTAAAATAGCATATTTTCATCTCCCTTTCTTGTGGCTATACTGTTGTGATGCAACATCCTCTCTACAGCATTATATGATGTGGCAAAGCATTCATCTGGTCTGAAGGAAAGGGGACTCACAAAGAGGTTGATGTTTTTATGTGAGATGAATTTCTACTGATGGGTGAGTTGGTACCACTTTGTTAGGGACTCAGTCTTTGCTGAAGGCAAGGCAGCTGGTCATCAGAGTCCATTCTTAAGGCAAGTGCCCACCAAGTTCTGGCACAGGGGAATGGTTTTAATGCCCAGAGTCCATGATGTGGTGGAAACAAAAAGACAAAGGGACTTTAAAAAAAAAAAAAAATAGTTCAACAATTTCTATCCCAGGTAATAATATTTTTATTCTAAATACTACTATGAAGGTCATTGAAATGAGTGGAATGTTTTGATTGATCACATAGGATGTGTGGGAAAATTTGTGCTTCTACAAGAAGTTTTAAAATGCATTTATTGTCCCATTTTAGACTGCCAAANTGGTGGAAACAAAGACAAAGGGACTTTAAAAAAAAAAAAAATAGTTCCACAATTGCTATCCCAGGTAATAATATTTTTATTCTAAATACTACTATGAAGGTCATTGAAATGAGTGGAATGTTTTGATTGATCACATAGGATGTGTGGGAAAATTTGTGCTTCTACAAGAAGTTTTAAAATGCATTTATTGTCCCATTTTAGACTGCCAAAAAATGAACAGCTTTTTTTTCTACAGAGTGAAAGGAAAACCTTAACACTCTCAGCCTTGACAGACATGAAAGTCTGTAAGGCAATGAGGATCTCTTAGAGAAATCAGGGCCAGAACTGTGATACAAAAGGCGAGAACACCTTGAGAGCAGCCCTAAGGAGATGCTGGCTGCTGAGAAGCTCAATATGACGCAACAGTGTGACCTTCCAGCCTAAAAGGCCAAGGCTGCATCAACAGGAGCATGTCCAGCAGGTCAAAGGAGGTGATTCTCTACTCCACTTGTGTAAGACCCAACCTGGAGTACTGTGTCCCACTCTGAGGCATGGGCTTGCTAGAGCAGGTCCAGAGGAGGGCCACAAAGGTGATCAGTGGGCTGAAGCACCTCTCCTATGAAGACAGGCTGAGAGATTTGGGCCTATTCAGCCTGGAGACAAGAAGGTTCTGAAGAGACCTTAGATCAGACTTCCAATACCTAAAGGAGGCCTACAGGAAAGGTGGAGAGGGACTTTTTATAAGGGCATATATAGACAGGACAAGAGCAAAGGCTTTAAACTGATGGAGGGTAGATTTTTATTGGATATTAGGAAGAAGGTCCTTACTGTGAGGGTGGTGAGACACTGTAACAGGTTGCCCAGATAAGCCATAGATGTCCAGGCCTTGGAAGTGTTCAAAGCCAGGCTGAATGGGGCTCTGAGTAATCTGGTCTAGTGGAAGCTGTCCCTGCCTATGGTGCGGAGTTGGAACTGGATATCTTTAAGGTCCTTTCCAACCCAAACCATTCTATGATTCTATAATTCTATGATGGTCCCACAGACACCTATTTCCAGCACTTAAAGCCAGGACAATAGGAATGCTCTTTGTTAATCTTCCTAAAGAAGCCTGTCTTGTTATATACTAGTGCCTTTGTGCTGATTAGTACCTTATTACAAACGCTGAACAACTCAGTTAATAACAGGTTCTAGCAAATTAAAAAAAAAAGCTCCAGGGACTTATGTTAAAAGCTGAAACTCAGTTCTGCCATCTTGTCTGCTAGCATGGACTCTCACACTCACAGGCACTGTCATAGGCTCTGCAAAGGACACTGGTGCCTTCACTAGCAGATAGTGAAACATTTGTATGTAACACACCTGCCATCTGCATCTATGCTTAATATTTAAAAAAACACTCTTCTCCTTTAGTTGTACTTATGAAAGTCAAATTACCCCAGACTATCCCACGTTTTCATGCTGCCTTTCTGCTTCTCAGCTCCAGCAATTTCTTACCAGCAGGGAAGAAGTAAAGTTTCTGGAAACAAAGTGCTGCGTTTATTTTCAGCACTTTCCAGCTATGAAAAGCACTTGAAGGCAAACAAAGGTGTTAAGAATACCAAAGGTGTTAAGGATACAGATGGCTAAGCAAAAAATGAAGGAAAAAAAGCTTTCAAATTTTGTACCCATTAAGGATCTTTTGATCTCACCTAATTTCTGCTGATACTCCCTGGAAGGAGGGAATGGGAATGATTGAACTATCCAATCCTAACACCACCCAGACATTGGAGCCTTTCTTGTAAAACACTATCACCACCAAAGGGATGCTAGCATGCTTGTTGCAAATTCTTTGAAGGGTACAGAGAGAGAAGGAGAGAGGAGAAACACAATAAATCTATCAGAGATGAGAATTTGCAGATATGAGCATAACTGCCAGGTCTTAAATTCTTAAAGCTATAAATAAACCACAAAAAAGCACTACTTTTATTTTTAATTTTTGTCTGCATAACTAAAACTCTACAAATGTCTGAGTGAGTATTTAATTCACTTCAGAGCAAGGAGCTATTTAATACCTACAAGAATTATAACTTGAATACATTTTGGAAAAGTAAATTGAAAGCTCATTATCACAATGATAGCAATGGTCTATGAAATAGCACGCTGTGGGAAGGAATAAATTAAGAAAAAAAAAAGCTGTGTTAAAAATGCTGGCAATATAGACACTGTGATCATTAGAAGTTTCAGTGCAGGTTAGACACTGCTTCTTTGCATTTTTTTGAGCTGGGTTGAGAAGAATTTCTTTTCCCTCCAGCACTGGACTCTGTTCAGTCATTCTCTTTTCAGGTCCATGAGGTTTGAGAGGGTTTTTTGATGAAGTATTTCAGAAAGAAGGAATATTTTTTATTAGACTGTCATGTATGAGCAAGGATACCTGGATAACTTCATTCAAGAATACCTAAACCAAACTAAAATCTTTCAACAAATGTTCCCCTTTGTCACCAGCCTCTTTTCATCCCAGTCAGTACCACTACATGCTTTTGTGTTCTGGTGTGAGCTGCTGATGTTGGCCACAGTTCAGTCTCAATATTTCCATTCAAGTGGGCATGAAGACAGCACATATAGGCAAAGAAGTATAAAGTCAGTCTCATCCTGTGTGTCTGTAGCATGAAGCAATCTGCCACATTACTGCACATGGCTGAACCTGTGAATGAAGCCATAAATAGAAATGAACATGAAAATATCTTATGTAGTGTGGTGACACCTGAGCAGATATTAGGCACAACCTTGTACAGTTCTGAACCCCAATCCTCATGCTATCCTTACTTAGCACTGGTACAATGAACAGAACTAGAAAGATTGAAAACAAAGAAGAATTATCATGGAGAAGAGTGGTTTGTTCAAAACAGATGTTCTACTTGAAGACACAATCTAATACCACAGGTTCATTCAAGAAGGCTGACAAGCAATACTGAGACAGTCACCAATAAAAAAACAGCTATATTCAGATGAGAGATGAAAAAGTCAATACAGACCATTACCAAATCTGTAATTTTGATCCCCACCAACCTTGTCAAGTTCTCATTGATACATAGTTCTTCAAAATAACCATCAGTGCTGCTTTGTGTATCCCAAATGATCTGTGTTTTTAGTTTGAAAACTAGCTAGAAATGTGCTTGTGTTCACAAACTGCATCAGATAAATCCACTCTCAGTTCCAAAGCCCATTCTTTAAACCTAATAAAGAATGATAAATTAGATAGCTACCCCTGTAGAAAATCCAGCATTGAGAGCTGGCTGTCTTGTTTGTCCCCAGTATCAGTGCCAAAATGCTCCTCTTTCTGATAGTCTCAAGGAGGTAGCATACAGGGACCTGGGCAATACTACCATTACTAAAAAAAGAAACCTGTGATTTTTTTTTTTCCATGTAAAGTAATGGAACAGTTATCTCCCACTTCAAAAGTCTGTCTTTTCCAAAATAGCTGAATCATCTTCTTTCAGTCCATATAAAAACACTATTTGTACCCCTCAAAGCATGCAAAAATATGGGTCCCAATTCTGCAGCAGTGTAAGGACTGCTTTTCAGCATCATCATCCCCCCTTTGCAGAAATTTGAGATGTGTCAGTCCAGCATCTGTGAGCTCCCACTGGAACAGGAACATCCTCATGAACTGATCACGTCTCAGCCTTACTTAGAAATTAAGTTTTCCCTGTCTCAGTCTATGCACCTGTCAATAACACTGCAGTGGCACAGGATTTCCCAGTCTTTATCTGAAAGCATCTAAATATAGGACAAAAAAGAGAGACAGTCTCATACTCTACCATCCTAACATACATCAACAGTCATGGCCAGACAAATGGGCCAGAGTCTTCACAGCTAGCCTGCATTCAGGGGAAAAAGAAACTTCTTCACATAGCCAAATGATATCTAGAACAATATCAATGTGAGCACATTCTGGTTTAGGTATGAATGATCTGCAGCATGAAAGGAAGTCTGAGTTTGAGGGGAGAAGGGGAGCAGAGAAGTGTGTAGCACTTCAACAGTGATTTTACAGTTCAAATAAATGGGTAAATTTGAGAAAAGCATCTGATTTTGAATGAACGTGACCAAGTATAATTCTTATAAGGACTGTTCAGCTGACCTGAATTTCATTTTTAATAGTAAATTGAAATGAAGTTAACAAGTCAATACTACTAAATCAATGATAACAAGAGAAATAAATTTTTGAGGATGGTTTTATTCATTAGTAGGATGAATTTGCACTATTTTTTTTCTCTTATTTTTCCTGAGTTGTGCCCAAATCTTGTTGCCACCTTGTTTTACAGCCAGGCTACTTGGGACTATCAAAAAGCCCACTAGCCATGAGGAAGTCTGCACTACTACTGTTCAGGGCAGCTCTGCTAAAAACATCAGCCTCTTGCACATGAACAGCTGAACTCCCTTTCACTTTGCTTCTGCACAGCTGAACCAAACCAGATCTCTCAGCTTGTCCTTATACCTCCCATACTCCAGCCCTCAAACCATTTGGGGTCTTTAATGATGTTTCAGATTTTCTAGCCACAAATGTAAGGCATCAGTGGCCATTAGTTGCTTTTGGATTGTCAGGTTGACTAGTTAGAGAAGGACCACTGGTCTGTGTCAGACAATATTTAACCATTTGTTCAAAGTCAGACTGTGATGACACTTGGCTGGTCTGCTCTTGCGCTGCTCATATACAGTCTAGCACCAACCTCTACATCCGCACTGTCTTCCAAGAGAATGTGCATCCATGGTGCTGCAAAACTGTCCAGTGTAAAAGTTGTTATGAGTGCAAAGTCATATCTACTTCAAAATTCACTTACGACATTTCTGAAAATATGACGTGAAACATCTGTTTATTGTACTTTAAAAATACTATTTAAAGAAAACAAGTTCAATATTACTGAATTATTCAGGAAGGGGGAGGCTTTTCTATCTGGGAAATCGATATTATGAAGGATCAGTGGCAATTTCAGTACTAAAAAATCAAATTAAACACTTCTCCAGAACTGAACTATGGCTACCTGAATGTGCTATGTGGAACTGAGCCTGAATTGTCTCTGCAGGGTAGTCAGTGGAAAAGGATTAATTTCACCAACCTTTAGACAGTCAATGTTTACCTCTGGTAAATGTTTAGGTGGTCTTTGTCATCAGTGTAGTGAAGCAAGTCTCTGGAAGCTTGGTTTAGCTGACGTCATTTTATACAGTCACATTACGAAGGAGGCAACTGATCCTGAGAAGGATGCAATTTTATGAATGACAGGCAGCTGGGGCACTACTTGTTCCACAGGCTGCTGACAGTGACATTCTCACAGCCCGTGGAAGTAGCTGCCATTGACAAAGCATCAGGGATTTTTCCAAGTATGTGAGTAGGTCTTCCTGGTAGCACAGTACAGAGAGAAAAGATACAGCTGGGGTTGAGAAAAGGTCACAAAATCTTGTGGTTGAATCCCAGGCTATTTGGAGCTTACTAAGGCAAGATGCTTCAGATGTAGATAATGTTATTATAACTATTTGAGTCTTCTTATCCTTTCCTCCTCACAAGTGATTAAATACTAATGATTTGAAGAAGGAAACTTACTAAGAAATGATGCAAGCTTGACATAGATTGAAGCACAAACTCCCCCATAAAAACAGAAGCACAGAGGCAGGTTGTGACGTTGGCTAAGACTGCAGAAATCTTATAATGCCTCAGCTATCCAGAACAAAGTGAGCACTTTCCACTTAAAACCAGCTGTTTCCAAAGGTCTTGAAATATACTAGACAGAGGCAGAATATGAGAATTCATCATTACTCCAAAGAGAAAAACTGACATTTTCAGTACAAATCAGGTTGTTTCTGTTGCCAGAGTCATAGAGGCAGTACCATCCCTGGCAGCAGCTCCTGTGGCTGGAGTCCATCCTCCTGAGTACAGCCGGAAGAGCAAGCATCGGCTGCTTCTTTTGCTTGGTTTGCCCCTTAGCTCTCCCCTCATCCCACTTGCTACCTTCATTGTCTTCTGTAAGTGTTGTCTAAGTGGACACGCTTCACTCCCATGAAACACCAAAGTCCAGAAAGTGATGAGGAGCAAAGTCACCAAGTAATTTGTTAACATGAAAATTGATTCAGTTAAGTGTCATAAAAATTTAGACCCTCAACCCTACAGATCTTACAGCAGTTTTTACCCTAACAATAGGTATATCAGGGGTCTTTCAGATGCAAATTAGAGCTGTGTCAGTGTAATGAAGAAAATGAAAACAACCCTGAATTATTGAAGTAAAGTTCAGTTTTATCATTTGCACTCACATCAGATACCTGAATCTGCTTAGGGTCAGAAGTTGGTGCCTACAACTCTGTCTCAGTAATGGTTGTCAATGGGGAAGACAGCCTTGATACCCCTGTGACTATGGCCTCCTACCGTCTGTCACTTTTGCTTGAGAGCTGGATTATTTAGTTAGACTTTTTCCTGTAATTTTGCCATGTCTTGTGCAAAGATACTTCCCCCACCATGAGGCTGCAAAGCAGCAGTGAGAAAATTCAAAGAAAGGAAGCATGTTTGACTGAAAAGACACAAAATTAATTTAGTTGATTGCTTATTCTGGAATCTCCTTGTTAATTCTGAAAGCCGCCTCTGCTTCTTCCACTTGACTATCTCTTTGCACACCACAGCAGACGTAGCAGCTTTGGCCCACATCCGTACTATGGAACTGGAGGAGGATGGGCTTTCTGTAATGACTCATTCTGAGTAAAGCTGTGAATCACGCAGAAGAACCCTTTTAGTCCTCAGCTGCAAACAAATGATTTAACTGCCACATCTACACTCCCTCAAACTCACCACGAGGCCTCCTTGCCAGGAAGCACCTCCACAAAATTGCTGCGTACTGCCATGGCCACTGCAGTACTACAGGACGCAGGAAATAGAAAACCAGCTTTGTGTACTTTCATGGGCTGGAGGGGAGACTTTCTGAAGATCTACAGCCTTATAAATCTTCTGATCCTCAGAGTTCTTCACACTGACTTTGAGCATTGTAACTGGAACAGCATTTTGTGCGCATTCATCCATCTTTGGAAGAGTAAAGGCAGAGAGCAGAGAGACAGGTTGATTGAAAGGATGGCAAGGTTACTAGCTAAAAGATATTTTTTGGAGAGCTTAGCAACACTCTATGTCAGAGCTCAGTGCAATACCCTAATGAGAAGGGGTTCTGCTTGTTCAGAGCAGTGCTCAGTCTTACCCTCAAATCTTCAAAATTACAACTGCCACCTTATTATGTCAGGGCCCTCTTATTTCTTGGAAATTTCCTCCATTTGGAAAAAGATGCCAAAATGCTTTGGTTTAAAGCCTGATTATCATTCCTTGACAGATCACGTTTCATTAAATTAAAAAATGTTTCAATTAATTGATATGTTTGCAGACATTCTTAATTCAGTAAATGCTGAGGAGAATGCTAAGATTGCCATTACATTTCTGACAGAAGCACCACTAAAGTCTGGTAATTGATAGCTTTGCTGTTTTCTCTGATGGCCTGAAAGCTTTTAAAGCTAAATTCTGTAATCATGTTCATCTTTGGAAATTAGTTTTGTGAAACCACACATTTAGTTCTTGCTGAGAAATCTCATTTTAGTCATTTTTAACATAATTTATAATGCATAAACTAAATTAGTTTTTGTAGCTAAGCCAGCACTTTTTTCTTTAATTTTTATCCCTTCTTAATGTATTTTTGACCTTGAAAACAGCAGTGTCTGTAGGATACTGCAGCCTAGAAACAAAGGAGTCATTTCCATTCCATCACTATGGTTACACTTTCTTCTGTCTCCAGCACTGAGCCAGCTGGAAGTGTTGAATCCAGAGCCCTCAGGAGAGCAAGAAAACTTCATTTAATATCGTTTAGTTCTGATTTCACAGACAAATACACATAGCAGAGCCCTGGATGTAGCAAATTACTGCATTGTGTTTACATTGCATGTGATACGGGACCAACAATAAAAATCAAAGTATCATGTCCCTCCCTCCATCTCTCCCAGGTTTTTTTTCAGCCTCAGATGCTCACATCTCATCTCAAGTTGTTCAGCCAAAATACCATGCACACACTAATGCCACCAGTGGGGTCAGCTTAACATTGGCTCTATAGCTATCTTCATTTCCCACAGTGATGATGAAGAGAGACTAGAACTGACAATCATGTCTTCTCTCTGACCACTAGAACTATGATTTGAAATGATTTTGAAATATCCTCTAATGGCTTTATTCTGACCAAAGAAAGCCATAGACCTGAGAACATGAAATACTGTTCTTCAGACAAGAAAGAATCTTAACACTGGTGGTGCTGTACTCTTTCAAGTAACTTTGTCACTTAGTTGGTAACAGAGTGCAGTGGGTCAAAAATCTCCTTATCTTTTCTTAGGCAGACCCATTACTCTGCCATTTGACACTTTTTGCAATCAATCCTGCCTTCTGTTGGCTAAAAGGTATACAGTATTTATACAGTGTTTACGCAAAGCCCCAGAACAGGCATGTCCCCTCGCTGAGAAAAAATCCTCCTCAAACCCACTTAGTTATGTCACAGTATACAAAATTTTACTGCTTATGTGAGCGTAAGGACTCAACTCATTAGAGTCTTCATTCAGAGCTAGGAAGTGTTCCTAGGAAATAACTAAACTGAAAAAGAAAAGAGAAAAAAAAAATCAACTTTCAGATTTTAATTCAGCAAAGCTTTCCTGGTCCTGAAAAAAAAAAAATAATCAGGCACATGTTGAACTGAGAGCGTGACATCTTCATTGATAAGATCTGCATCATGCTGTTGGAAGTTCATCTCCCTTTTTCTTTGATAGCTTATTTTTCCCTGCACTGTTTGGAGTGAATTTTTTCATGTCACGCTTTGATTTGCAGAAAAACTTCCTTGAATGCTCCTTTAGTTTGGCAGGTTTAAAAAAGAAAAAACGGAGACACACTGGGAAAAAAAAAAAAATAAAATCTGCCCCTAAATCTGCATTTGATAAAACAGAGTCTGCAGAATTTTACTTTAAAATTATTTTCCCATGAAAATTTTTGTGACAAAACCTTATCATTAAAATACTTCTGAGAAAACCAGCTGCCCTGGAGCTCTCATGCTGGAAACATTTTATGTAATGTGTTTTTTTTCTCTTTATTTAGTCCCCACTAAATACACATTCTCCCCTCCTTGCCCATTGCTTCCTACTGCGCTCCGCTCTGTATGGCCACCCTCCTCCTGTTTTGCAGCTATACAGAAAATGCTTGGCTCTTGCACTGTCAAAGATGATTGCTCTTTTTTCCTTCATCTCCCAGTGATCAGTTCTAAAATCAGGCTGCCGATTTTTCCTGTTTTCATTAAACACCATCATTCTGGAGCACTACTACTTCTGCTCTGTAACACAATCAGAACAGTGCTTTGCACTCAAAGCCCACTTGGTAGGTAAGCCATGCAATAGAACTGATGTCTAGTCAAGGCAATCTGCCTTTCACCAGCTTCAGGTGTTTCATGTAATACCTGAGCCCTCAGACTGCTTTCAAAGTATTGCAGTGGAAGGAAGTGTGATAAATACTGCATCTGACTAAAAGATAAATGGTCTTCTAGTTAATACTTGTGACATATAAAAAAGCATATCATTTGAATAGGTTATTCATTATGGATTATCATCTCCCAACTACCAAAATCACTTTGATCTCATCTTGCTGACAAAAAAAAAAAAAAAAAAAAAAAAAAATAAAAAAAAAAAAAAAAAAAAAAAAAAAAAAAAAAAAAAAAAAAAAAAAAAAAAAAAAAAAAAATTAA
>NDXB01008663.1:0-44593 GCA_002631895.1 Agapornis roseicollis
CATGAGAACAAGGGCCTGCGAGCTTGAGGCTTTTCCTATTTGTCTGCAGAGTGCTTCATCCGCGGAGTCCTCTTGATCAGGCGGTCTGTAACAGATCCCCACAGTGGTGTCTCCCATCGCTGTTCTCCCTTTAACCCTGGCCCACAAACTCTCTGTTAACTGATCACCTGTCCCCAGAGAGAGTTCCATAGTCTCCAACCTATCCCTAACATAAAGGGCAACTCCCCCTCCCTGCCTGCAGGGCCTGTCTTTCCTAAAGAGCTTGTAAGCTTCCATCTCAGCACTCCAGTCATAGGAGCCATCCCACATGTTTCTGTGATGCCTATTATATCATACCCCCGCAGATGGGCACACCTGTCTAACTCCTCTTGTCTGCTTCCCCTGCTACAGGCGTTTGTATAGAGACACCTGAGCCGAGCTCCAAATGAGGCCAGCTCGTCGGTCGGGGCAGCTGGAATGTCGCTACATTGCTCCGAGCACTTACTATAGGTGGTGGCAACCGACTGGGCGTGTTGGGATGGAACAACGCCCCCCTCCCCCAACATATCTAGTTTAAAGCATCCTTGACAAGTCTGGCAAGCCTCTTACCAATAATAAATTTAATGAATAAATATTATTCTGGAAAAGAAAATGCTTCTCTGTCCTGGCTACACAGAGAATGAGTTGTGGCATCTGTCCTGATGGCACAGAGAAACAACATGGAATGATTGAGGCTAGGAGGCAGAAAGAACTGTGGAGAAGTGAGACTTTATGTGACTTGGGGAACTTGACGTGGAAACACAGTTGCTATTTTTTTCTTAGTATCTCTTACAAGACTTTTAGTAAAGCTACCAAGTCAGAACTTCTCTTTGACTTTTCATCTGGGAGATGCTTCATCCAAAAATACTGATCTTCAGCAAAGTCACTGTAGTGGTGTCTGCAAAGAAGCATACCTCCTCTTCACTT
The DNA here is from genome assembly GCA_002631895.1 of Agapornis roseicollis. Taxonomy (NCBI): domain Eukaryota; kingdom Metazoa; phylum Chordata; class Aves; order Psittaciformes; family Psittacidae; genus Agapornis; species Agapornis roseicollis. Next base: position 946 of record NDXB01008663.1, read on the forward strand.
GGCAATATGCTTTTGTTTGGATGTGTCCCTACCAGTATTAAATCAGGCTATCCTCCTTTAGTCTAAGAACATTAATAAGATCACTGGCTAAAATGGAATGTATTCCTAATAGACTAATAAATTAGAGGTAACCCTCAAACCAGAAAATGGACCCTGGTACAAAATAAAGGATAGTATAAGAGTCATTGTCAGTATTTTCATTCTGGAAGCTTCCTTATAAGCAGTAGCTGTATATATTAATTTTGGCACAAAACCTGTATATGGATTTGGGCAGTGAGCTGGATGCAGGTATTTGGAGTCTTTCCAGGAATTACCATTGAATGAGCTAGTGATGAACATTATGAAAAAGCCAAGCTTTTCCACTGACTTCAATAGCACTTACAAAGGAATCTTTGTTTGAAGAAACCAAGTTATTTTTTAGATACATCAAACTGACAGTTTTCAGAGGCCAGTATCAGGGTAGGGTTGAGTTTTACAAAGAGATCTGTTTGAGGAACATGCATTATAGCTTTTATTTTATGTATTTGGACTCTTGAAGATGACACCAAGGACAAAAACTAGAAGGGATATGAATCTGTGCTGCTGTGTTGTGAAGGCACTGAAGTCCTTTGGGAAGCAGTAGCTGAGTTTAATCTCTCTTTCAGCTGCCTTTAATAGCATGCCATTCCCTCTACAAGCATTCATAGCCCAGTGTACTGCAGATCTGTTGTGTTCTGTCAAATCCTTTCTTGAACCTCAGTAGCTTATGTGGTGGTGCCTTCTCGCAGCTGGAGATGGGCATTTTAATAGGTTTCAAAATATACTAAAATTAAATCATTAAATTTTGTGTCCTGGAGAGCAAGGAATAAAATTTGAGGAGTTGGTCATTCCTTTGGTTTTGTGTTCTTTGTTCGTGTTTTTGACGTGTAAAATAGGTATTTCAAGACCTCAGTGGCTTGCCTGCCAAAAATCTGTACCTNGGAGCTGGGCATTTTAATAGGTTTCAAAATATACTAAAATTAAATCATTAAATTTTGTGTCCTGGAGAGCAAGGAATAAAATTTGAGAAGAGGAGTTGCTCATTCCTTTGGTTTTGTGTTCTTTGTTCGTGTTTTTGACGTGTAAAATAGGTATTTCAAGACCTCAGTGGCTTGCCTGCCAAAAATCTGTACCTTTAATTAGCTGATAGCACCAACTTGTAACAGTGTCCCATGAATTTTCCTCCTTGAGTTCCAAATCATCTCTGCTTTCAAAAACCTTCTGTGTTAGAGGTTGTCCTGTCTAAATACACTCCCACTGCTTGTGCCCTAGAACTGTCTAGAAAGATTGATTTCTGGATAAAGTGCAAGTCAGGGAGTCAGAAGATCTGGTTCCCATTCTTTGTTTCCTGTATGATTTTTGGCAGGTTTCCTCATCTGCACGTTTGAAATAATAACTGCTCTCATCATGGGATTCTGAAGCTATATTAACTGACAGCAATAAAATGTGTTGAGATGTCTAGATGAAAAGGTATATAGTAATGCAAAAATCACAGAAATATGGATACAGGAGCAGGAATTTAAAGCTGATTGTTTTATCATATTTACTTTGATAAAATACTTGCATGGAGTCCCTGTAGTTCAGGCCTACCAACTGAAACTTACTGGCACATAGGAAGTGCCCAAAGTGAACTGCTGACAAGCCAAAGTTTGTAGGATGGTGGACGTCTAGCTAGCACTTTCTATAGTGCAAAATCAACTGTAGGGTTCCCTTGCCTTTATATACGGAGAAAAGAGGTTTCCTAGTGAAGTGATCATTGGGGATGTGTGAGATATTTTGTTGTTGATCTTGCATGCGCTATGAAATTTGGGGCTATATGTGTTTATTTATACACTACCAATCTAAGCCAGAAGCTCTGTGACCTAATACAGAGTATCAGAGAGTCAAGGCTTGTACTCTTCCAACAAACCTAGCAGTTATTTGGATTTAAGGACAGATTTTGAGCAATTTGTATGCAAATAACACAGATAAAGACTTTGTTAATGATCAGCAAAAAGACAAACTGTTCATTCAGCAAGCAAATAGTGTTCAGACCCTTCTAAATAATTATAATCCTTTCTCCCTTTTTTCCCAACACAGAAATTGTCCATTTTTTAATGTGTCCAGCAGTGTGGAGAACTGGGGTTGCGTTAATGATGCCCTTCTTCTTGTTCTTGTCTACTGTGTTTGATCCTGTAGTCAGCTACAAAATAATGTATGGAGTGACAAGGATGGTATCTTGATTATATCCAGCTGTGTGGAACAAGTCAAGAGCAAAGAGGCCTTCCATGTAGCAGTAGATCCATCCAAGCACCCACTAAAGAATACCAGAAATATTAAAATATAAGCCTGCCTTAAGCCTGTTCTTATCAAAGGAAGCACGTTGGTTAGATCCAAAGACAGCTGTGAAAGTAGTTAGGTTATAGCCACATCTACTGAAGTTAACATCAAAAGTTCCATTTTAATCATGCTTGGGTTTAGTTAGTGTTAAAATCTTTTTGAATAGTTGGTTGTATTTCTTTACAACAAGGAAATTAGTATTGCTTTTGTGGCCTTTTGGGGTATGGCTTCCCTGAGTTGTAGGTTCCTTCCAAAGCAAGCTTGGCGTTTTTCATACTGCTTCCAGGCACCTTTCTATTCCAAGAATTAGGACTTAGAAGAATTGAAAGTGACCTTTGCACCACTGTGTGGATGTATTGCAACGTGTCACATCTCTTTCTCTTCAGGTTTGGCGTGAGTTCCCTGACAGGTTGGTTGGATATCCAGGCCGCCTGCATCTTTGGGACCATGAGATGAACAAATGGAAGTATGAATCAGAATGGACTAATGAAGTCTCAATGGTGCTCACTGGGGCAGCGTTTTATCACAAGGTAATGTACAACTTGTAGTATACTAATGTACAACATGAGCCTTTTTTAAAGAGCTGTGTGTGTTTCTGTCATTATTTTGTGTTTTGTGGTGCTGTGATTATTTTTTACGACATTCAGAGTGCCAGTTGCAAACTAACCCAAAACCTCTTGCAATTGCAGTGAAAACAACTGATTTGTCTCTGCCTATAGAATAAAACTATTACCTTCATGACTTTACTGGAGAACTCTTGCCAGTTTGCATGAGCTGAAACTGCACAGTAAATTCTGCAGTGAATGTAGCTTTGGAGCTAGCAGTTCGAGAAAAGAAAACAGATTGTAAAGAAATTTGTAAGCTGGTTAGGAATTATGCACCCAAAAATGATTTTGTATCTGCTAAGTAGTCCTAGCCTGAAGGCATTATCACAGTTTGCCAATAATCCATCCTTACCTACCTGCTGTTCAGTGACTAAACTATTTAGTCTTATAGTTACTGCATCTGTATTTAAAATTGTCTTCTCTCTCCCTCTATCCTGCAGTATTTCAACTATCTTTACACCTACAAAATGCCTGGGGACATCAAGAATTGGGTGGATGCTCATATGAACTGTGAAGATATTGCCATGAACTTTCTAGTGGCAAATGTCACTGGCAAATCAGTTATTAAGGTGGGACATTTCTGCAGTTTAGCTTTACAAAGTCTCAAACCATGATGTATATACTCATATATTTAGTAGGCTTCAATATATTACTTAATCTTCCTTTTTCTCTCATTGACCATGGGCTTGGTGTCTTGTTCTTGCACGGTAAAAAAGCCCTTTTAGTAAAACTTTGATGCTAAAAAACAAATAACTGTTGTTTTACCAGTTGTTTCTGGTGGTTATTTTAGCCATCTAGATGAGGTCTGAAGAAGGTGATTTAAGTGATAGCTATATATATGTGTGTGTGTGTGTGTATGCATATATATATGCACACACCCACATATATATATTTTAACTATTTGGGATCACTAGCAGAAAGAAATTGCCAACTGTCCGCAGCTCTCTTTGTCATGGCCTGGCAACAGCTGATTTATAGGAATATTAATTACAAGAATGTTAATTGCAAGATCAGCTTTAAATGAACTTTTTATCCCTGAATTAATTTCCTGACATGTTTCGACACGTTTTCAGGTCTGGACATTCACTCTGTACATTCATTTCCAAGTGTGTCAAGTTGGAATGAGATTTAGAGGCCACCAGGCATTACTTCAATTAGCAGGGACCATTTTCTCCTCTGTCCATCATCATTTACTGGGGCTGGTGGCAGTGTTTCCTAGAAAAGCCTTTAGAAGATAAAGTGTGTGGTTTTGCTGAGAAAGGTTTTGAGCTCTATGAGGGCACAGCAGAGTAATTTGGCACCTCTGTGCAATTCGGAGAGTCTTGCAGGGTTTGCCAGTCAGCTCTAACTGGAGTGAGCAAAAGAGCGTCTGTTGGATTAACGTTACGGTGAAGTATGGGAAGCTATATTTCATCGCTGTTATGGCTGCAAGAACAAATGGTGTTTATACAGGGACCTTGGCAGTGAGAAAACAGTCATTAAACAGGAATTAAGGAGCTTGTCATCGCCACTTTTTTTCAGTTACAGAAGGAAAAAAATCCTCCAAGCCGTTTTTATTGGGCCCCTGTGAATTTTGCAGTCAGCCGGGCCAGATGGAGCTGAATGGAGGAATGAAGTGGCTTTTTTCTTCCCTTTTTTTAACCCCCCTCCTTTTTGAGCCAGCTCAGCTTACACTGCAGGCATGTTCAGAGGTACTGCACTGCTCTCTGAGCAAGGAGATTAATGTCCCTTCTGTTGCTATTTGATGATATCTGGCATGCCTTTCTGCAGGTGACCCCACGGAAGAAGTTCAAATGTCCAGAATGCACAGCAATTGATGGGTTATCACTGGACCAGACACACATGGTGGAAAGGTGAGTGACGACCCTTTATTCCCCTTGATTGCCTTGTTCTGATTCCTTAGAATCTTATCCTGTGTCTCATTAAATTAGGATCAAAACCGCTCACTGATTGTATAGCTGTAAATTGCTAATTTTGAAAGAATGTTGCATGGATATGATCAGCAAAAGTCATTCCTACAATGGATGATGTGACACTGAGAAGTGGACTACTACAAGGAAAGGGCACAATTTCTGGCAGCTTTGCTGTAAAGTGTATAGGACACATATGAAATTCACTACTTTCAGTAATACTACATTTATGTTTTTCTATGGCACATCAACTGTAATGAGTAAGAGATCTCTTTTCTTTTTGAACCAGGCAGTTGCTAGCTTACCAAAGAGATACAAAGATATAAGTTATTAATAATGTTATTTGCATTGAAGTTTGTACATTGTCTTTCCTCCAGAGATTGTGAAGCACTTTCCTTCCTCCAATGAAGGGCATTTGCTTCTCTATTGCATGTCACATTTTTTGACAGTCCCAGCATTATTATATTTCTGTGAGAATTTAGTTTTGAAATGAAGTTTATATTTGCAAGGCAGTGAATGTTGAGAGTGAATACTGGAAGTTGCTAAGTATAAGAATTGCACTCTCTGCTTGGCAGTAAAATGGCTTTCCAGCCTTGACCAAGACACTAACCTTCCCTCTGCCTTGGCTTCTGAATGTGTAGAATAAAGAAAGTTCCTTCACTTCTACAAAGCTGTTCAACACCCATGTTTGAAAAGAACTGTGTCATAGAATGGTTTGGGTTAGAAGGGACCTTAAAGCTCATCTAGTTCCAACCCTCTTGCCATGCTAGTTATTAGGTGGAACTAACCTGGGATCTAGAGCTGACAAATGCATTTCACCTCAGGCTGCTTGTGTGGTTGCATCTCTCCTGTAAACTTGCAGAAGAATAGTTTGCAGCCTCAGGATTGATGGGGTAGGTAAGCAGGGGTAGCCATAGTGCTGGAAAAGACCACCTGGAGAGGTGACAGAATAAAAAATACCTGACCTGCATTTAAAATAGGCCATTTCAGGTTTGCACGGAGACACATAAGATGGGCATCTTACCAGTTACCATCTTAATAGTGAGGTTTTTTTTATGTCCTTCTCTGCAGCACTCAGCAAATTTGAAGTGCTATATCCATTTACTGGCCTTTAGTAATGTAAATGATATTTATGGATTATAATATATGCAGTGAACTAATGCAGAACTCATTAGTAGGTTGGGGCTTATTTACAAGAGGAGTACATACATGTGCCTGATATGTAAACACGCAAGAGGCAACACATACAAACACATATGTAGTTTGGCTGATTGATTATTAACCAAGCATCATGCCAGATACTGAAGAGCATAACCACAAAGGTTAGTGATGAAGTATTTCGATTGGATGTGTAATAAGTAATTAAGAAAGGAGTGTGGCAGTCAAAAGTAAAACATGCATCATTAAGATAGTAAAAAGTACTCTACAGAAAACCTCTTAAAGGAAGGAGTTGAAAGCTCTGTAGATCTTAAATGTGAGCTGAAGGGGAAGCACAAGAGTTTGTCATGTGTCTAGCAATTCTGCAGTGGCTTTACAGGATGGACTACCTGAAGCCAGATGAGCTTTCCTGGGATCATACCAGTACCATTACAACAGTACATAGGAATTTGATCATAAACTAGGTTCTCATTAAGATAAAAACTATGAAAACAGAAGATGGAAAAGTGCTTTTTGCTCCTCGGTGCATTATGGTGCAGGGTAAAGGTCATGTTTCCATGTCTTTAGCAATTCTTGTGTCCTCAGAGTAAAGTTAACATTGACAGTTTATTGAGAACATGTTGAAACTGTTGCTTTGCTTCTCTGTAGTTTCCAGCAGTCAAGATACCTGGGTCGTGGGACATGTTAGATTGACTGCAAATCCACATACTTTTATTTGCCCAGCCAAAGAAATACATGCTGGGGTAGAGTCTGGGTGCAAAAGAAAATCTGGGGGGGGGATACACAGTTTGCATGTATTCATTCAAGCTTCATTTTGAAGCTCATTAATATCCTGAAACATGCTACACCTAATACCTTCTCACACTGTGTTGTTATTATCTACATTCAATATAAGGGAGTTATTTGAAAATCTGAAAGGGTTTCTTACTTTGAATCTTCAAAGCTAGTTATTAATTTTAAGTGAGTAATGAGTGATGGTAATTCTATAGCAGTAAGGCTCTTATGGCATCAGGGAATCCTTGTCATATTGGCAAAGAATAACTTTGTACAGATAACTTTACAGTGTTGGGTAAGAGGAACAATACCTAGGGTATCAGGCAAAGAGCCATTATCAGCTCTACTTACAGCCTCCCAAAGTGCCTAACTCCTTATTCTTTAGCATTCACAAATAACAATGCAGGTAGTCTGAGCTGATTACTTGCCTGGATATTCAGGGGAGAACCTACTGTTCGTGGAATAACCATGTTAGCGGGGTTGCCGTGGGCATGCACAACATTTAGTGTTACATTCCTGGTTCAAAAATAGCAGAGATGCCCAGCAACTGCCTGATGATTGTTGTGTAAGTGTAAGATGTGTGAGAAGTCATTTGTGGAGATCTGTCCAGGAGGGATATGTAACTAACCAGTTCTGGTAACTAACCAGTTCTGTTGGGTCTTTTGACACTTCCAGCAGAGACAAAGTAAAGATGGCACAGTTGAACTCTTATCTTCAGTATCAAGAGGGGTTTTTTAGACCAGTACTGAAGTATGTTTACAACAACTCAAGGGAAAGCCAACACTGCTGTTCTTCCTGCTGTGTAATTTCACTGATACAAACAAAAGACTTCAGTCCCCAGGGTTATCAAGCTCCATCATAAAAATACGTTAACTAAAGAAAGCTTTGAACCAAGAATTCCCTTCTTGCCCTAGGTTAACCTTTACATCAAGTCACAGATGACGCTGTAGGAAGATCTCATAATCCCTGTATTTACAGGTGCTGTTTAGCAACAAGTTTTCTGCCTTTAGCATCTTTGCATCTGGCTCTCAAAAAAAGAGAAACTCTTAAAATGCAGCCTAGAGGGCAACTGCCTGTACAGTAAATACAACAAAAGGGCTGAGCTGTTTCTGCAGACACATTAAAAGCAGCAGCTTCTTTAGGACATGTGTTTATTGGAGTCAAAATAGGAAGCTATTCCCTTATGAAGCAAACGGACCAGGTAACAGTTGGCCAAAGGCTGCAGGTGCAGAGTTACCCTGCCAAAAAATCTTTGAATCATATGGGAGAGGAGACTGAAGAATAGAGACCTTAAGAGGGCTCTTGAGTTCTAAGCTCACACAATCTTAATTCCTTGTTGAGTTAAAACCCCAGATAATTCTTGGAAGGAAGCATGCCTCTGTTAGTATGAATTTGCAAAGCTATTGATGCAGCCAAGAAAAGCCCCTTCCCTCCATATGAAGATGGCATGTTACATTCTTTTGGCTGTCTAGCTTTGCATGTTTAATGTTCTAGATACCCTTTCTGGTTTATAGAATCATAGAATAGTTTGGGTTGGAAGGAAACTTAAAGCTCATCCGGTTCCAACCCCTGCCATGGACAGGGACACCTTCTACTAGAACAGGTTACTCCAAGCCCTGTCCAACCTGGCCTTGAGCACTGCCAGGGATGGGGCAGCCACAGCTTCTCTGGGCACCTTGTGCCAGTGCCTCAGCACCATCACAGGGAAGAATTTCTTCTTCATATCCAACTTTAAGTGTCCCCTGTTAAAGTTTAAAGCCATTACTCCATGTTCTGTCACTACAGTCCTTGATGAAGAAGGACTTGCATTGTCCAAAATTGGCAAAGGTTTTGGAATTCAAGTGATTTAGTTCAGTGCAGGAGATGAAATCTTTGAAAAGAGGCACCTTTCCTTCAAACACATTCTGTGGCTTGTGTATGATATTTCTTTCATCTAAAAAAGCCTGTTTCTGATCTTTGAATTTGTTATTTCCTGAGGACTGACTTTTCTAATTCAGCCAGTGTGAATAGAACATACGCGGTTTTCCATTTCTTCATTTCTCTAACAATGAAATGGTTTCTTGGTGGTTAAAGATACACTGTACTGGTCTTGCATGGTCGTGCCACTAATGGTTTGCTGGAATGGTCTTGACACCAGAATAAGTTTGGCTATATCACAGCATCATAGAATAGTTTGGGTTGGAAGGGACCATCAAAGGCCATCTAGTCCAACCCCTGTAGAAGGATTCCATCTCGATACTTTCTCATAAGACCTCATCTTTGATGTGGGAGTATAACCTATGAGGGGAAGAGGTCACTTTTGTCTCCATTATCCATTTAGTCCTGTCTTTTGCTTAGTTCCGGTTGTGACAATGGCTGATCTGATGTGGCCACCTGCCTACCAGGCAGCAGGCTGAGATAACTAATTCATTTCACACTGGCCACCAAGCAGCTGTTACATTACAATGTCTTTCAGTCATTACTGTCAGAGGCAGGATTTGACCCAGTAGACTGGAAGTATTCTTGTATTCCAGAGACCAGTGAGGGCCAGCAGCTGTGCAAACTCCTCACATGGGCATCACTCAGTGCATCTACCTCCTCCCCTGTGAAGTCTGATTTTCCTGCCACAAGACTTCTCCAGTGCACACAACTTGAATTACAGTTAGCCACGTTTTTCAGGAGTAATAGATCATTTGGAAGTGTGGCCTTACCTGAAAATCAGGTGTGTTTAAGGTATCTCATCTTGGGTGACAGATTGGTGTTCCAGGAGAAAACACTCAGTTCCTGGTGTCCATATTACTGTAACCTTTCTGTGCCTGTGGCCCAAAGCTCACCCTCCTCGTGGTTCATCTCATTATTGAAGAGATTGAACTTGGGTCTCTTCACTTAAGTCCTGACTGATGGCTCCTTCACTGTTCCAGATCTGTGCTACACAGGAGCAAATAATCCTTAAGCTAGATCCAAAGGTTGCTTTCCTCTTACACTCTGAATTCTTTGTTTCCTAGCCCAAAGTTTTGAATCTGGAGGTAGGAAGAAGTATGAGGGGATGAGAACACAGCAGGAAGTGAAATATTGGCATTTACCTATATATAAATATTTTATTCAAGTATCACCCCATATGAATTAGTTTTCTGCCATTTTTTTCAAGCCATAAAATGGTCTGAAATGTGACCATTGTAGTTTAAAACAGCCACATAGAGATGTAGCACATTAGCAACCTGGACTTTGTGCTTTCCAGTCATTTAATTAAGGAGGGAGCCATGGGATGGCTCAGAGGCTGAGGAATTGATTTTGAAAGCCAGTCTTGCTGTCCCATCTACTTCAAAAGAGTATTTCGGGCAGTGCTGAGCAGTCCCCATCACAAAGCTGTCACACTCAGTTGCTGTGATTGACCGGGTCTGTTGAGGAAAATGATCCTGGAGCCACAGTGACCCTCTCACCCTTCGAAGGGGTCGGGAGAGGGTGCAGTGGTTGGAGAGCAGGAGACCTGCTCTGGGACTGCCTGCAGCATGTCAGCCTCTGGAGCTGAGTCAAAATACTTATTCACTTTGTGTTTTCACTTTTGAATGGCAAAAAAAATGTGACCTGTCTTGTAGCTGTCTGATATTATGTGTAAGGGACCATTGTCATGGTTCTTGGTGTCTTGGGTTCTTAAAAGCTGGTTTATGAAGTACACAGCTGGTGGTAGCTGAGCTGTAGGGGGGGGGTGGTGGTGAGACAAGCTTTTCTCTGCCTTGCTTCCACAGGTAGGGAAGTTCTTTCAGTGAAAGAGTTAAAGGAGCAATGTAAGGTTAAACATCTGTGTGCTTGATTTTTGAAGCACATGGCTGTTCCCTTCTGCAGCATTACTGACACCTGGGGTTATTAAAACTGAAAGAGTCATCAGCGGTGCCATCTTTTTTCTGCTAATGTGCCTTAACTGCTCAGGATCTTTGTATTTAAACAAGGAAGATAAACTGATTGGTTTCATTTTAGGGTTTTAATTTAGCTTCACTTTTAAGTTACAGTGCAATCAGTGCTGACCGTGCACGTTTATTTCTGTGGGAAAAGATAGAGCTTCTGAGGAAGCCTGAAAAAACCCAGACTTTTACTTAGAACTCCATTTTCACAAAGGCTTGGCTTTTGCAAAACCCTTGTTATAAGCCAATCTGACCCAACAGTGGCCCTTTAAGAGACATGTTGGCAGTTAATCTGTTCTGGTTTGCAGCATGTACATTGCTTTAAGAATGACTGGAATTCTAGGGGGAGGGAGAAGGGAAGCTTTGACCTCCATGTGCACATGTGCTGCTGCCAGCATCCCCTTGCTCGTCTCTGTGATTAAATGGATAAATCAAAGAACACCAGCTTCTTTGCAGTTCTCTCTGCAGTGAGGCTGTCTTTTTAGTTATTAGTAGCCAGCATGGCTGAAATACTCCTAAGCACAAGAGGGAAGGCTTCTCCCAGTTATGTTGGTGTGGGAGCTGGTAGCCAGCCCAGTTGTTGGGGTTCTTAATGACACTGCTTTTCCCTTTCACCAGATCTGAATGCATCAATAAGTTTGCCTCTGTCTTTGGGACCATGCCTCTCAAAGTAGTGGAGCACCGTGCTGACCCTGTCCTGTACAAAGATGACTTTCCTGAGAAACTGAAGAGCTTTCCCAATATTGGCAGCTTGTAAAGGCAGCTATGAGACAAACCTGAGTGATGAAAACGACAGCTGAAAAAGTGCTAAAAAGGAATTAGAAGGAATATGTGGCCCTGAAGAATCGCTAGAGAGTGGGTTACATCTGAGGGAGATGGGAATGAATGTTGCATTCTGGTATGTTGTCTTCCTTTTACACTGCACAGAGGTGTAATGGAAAGCTGAAAAACTGCTTCACTTTTGATCATAGAGGATTGAGTCTGTTCATGTACCCTCCAAGAAATGCCCTGCATGCACTTTTCTCCGAAGGAGACTTAATGCATCTGGAAGAATAAACCAGAATCTCGCTCTCTGACTGGCATGACTGACCTCTCCTATCAAATGTGCTGCAGCTCTCCGGGTTGTAGCATCCACCCAAAGCAACTGCCTGCAGTGTATAGCTGCTCTCTTTTCAGAGGAGCTTATTGCCTGTGTGGATGGTAGGCCTCTGTCTTTTGAGCTTAATTGTTGGCTTAAGCAACTGTGTAACAATCATTTTCTTCTGCATAGTGAGACAAGCATTTATCTTTTTACAACATCAGCAACAAAAAGCCGTGTGTTGTCACATGCCTTAAAGGGCAAAGCATTTTGTGTTTCATAAATTACGGTGGTGCAAATTGAGACACACAGCAGCTGGGTGGATGGTCTCCTTCAGAGCAGAGACCTGCAGGAAGCGAACCCCAATTGCTGCACCTCTTCTCAGGTTTTCTGCTGCATCCATGCAAGAGACTGTGACTCTGTGTCAAAACTGGTTGTGTTACAATGGGAAAAAAAAGATGTGTCTTTCAGTCTTACTATATTTTTTATTTTCATTATCAAAACAGTGGCCAGGTCACAGTTTTATGTCACAGCCATAGGTAAGAACAGTTATAAAGTAAGTTTCTTCACATCTGAATCCTCTTCAGCAAGCATGTGTTGTAGTATTGATTTGTAAAACCCTTAAACTTACAGAATTTCCCCATTACAGATTCCATGTGGAGGGATATGTGTATGTACAAGACACTATTAATGCACACTTACAAGCTCCTGTGAATTATCATTCAGTCTTCTGCTTGTAGTTCAAGGAGCAACAGGCTACCATGGAAACATGCAGCACTGGAATTATTTCTCAGTGCTGAAATGAACCTGAATTAGAAAACTAAATTCAACAAAATGAGAAACAAAATTGCCTGGACCATTACTTTTTCCCTTTAGTATTAAAGAGGATCCCAAGTTGGGGTGAGAAAAGAATCTTTTCCATCACCACTGATAAAATGTTTGTTACCAGATACGGGTGATTTCACTGTCTTTTGAAACCTCCATTACTGCCAACTACAGAGACAATCCTACTTGATGGGCTGTTTTTCTGTTTCACTGCAAGCAACCTTATTCCTCAGATTTTGCCAAACCCCAAACAATAGGACAAGTGTTAGGCATCACGGTTCACCCCCTCTCCTAAGCTGGATACGCAGCAATGACAGAAACCAAATGAAAGTCAGGCTAGAAACAGGAAACATCTGCTCCTATTTGTCTCACCCCCACTAAGACTTATCTTATTGCCCAATGCAGTGGATGTGCTGTGAATGAAAATCATATTGGAACAATAGCTCTGAGGGGATGCTTCACTTCATAACTCCCCTGGGATGTGCCTGTAAACTGTATCGTCTGATTCTCTGGGAACATTTAATTACTAGTAAATGTTTTTCCCTGCAGTCTTTGTTTCGTTCCTAAGTTGCTGTGGGAGGGGGCAGTGGGAAGCTAGGATAGCTGTTCCAATGATAACAACTGCTGTCTGCACAGTGGGTGTCACAAGAGAGAAGGAGGTTTGTCGCTTGCTGTTTCTCTTTTACAGCCTCTCAGGTTCATTGACATGAACCTTCTGGATCTTCCCATTGACTTATGTCATGGTGCTTGAGTATCAGGAGATACCAGCGTATTTCCCTTGAGTAGTTTACTTTGAAAGGATTGTTGTGACAATGCAGTAGTCACTTCAGTTTTGGCAGGCCAAAGCAGTTTAACTGAGTTACAACATCTTCCATACACAGAGCAGTGAAGCTGCTGTGATTTCCTGGTTCTTTCTCAATGAGCCAGTTTTGCACAGTGTTAAAAGACACACGGAGGATTTGAAATGTTCGGTGGAGTATAATTAAGTGGGAACAGCCTAATCAGCCCTCCTAAACTGATTTACAGTCTCAGGTTAGTAGAAAGGCAACAGGCCCTTGTGCTTGCATCCCGAAGCATCCACAGAATGTCCAGTGACCTAACATCATGTACTGTCCTTTGGCATTTTACAGTTGCATCTCATTTAGATGGTAATTTGCTTTGTGCCATGGAGAAAATAGGCAATTAACTGTAAAAAATCCAGTGTAAAATGGTCTGCTTTCCCCCTGTGTTTGTAATTACGATGTTCCTGATGGAAAATGTGATGGTAAGATGTACCTGTACGTCTGATTTCAAATGGGTTTGTTTCAATCTTTAAATTAAGATCTTTTTTTAACTTTTCATTGTATCTATATTATCAAAACAAAAAGGTTAATATTGGTATATTAAAAAGTAAATCCATGGAGTACTCATTTTCTTTCCCTTCTGGAGCAGCACAAGGAAACATGGATGCATTTGGAAGGGAGAATTGCAGCGACAGGCTGTTTTACTACTTAAATCTGTGTTAAACTCAAATACCCACACTGTACTTTAGAAAGATCTGTCAGTGTATTGTCTTTGCCATAACTGCAGTTGGATAGTCGTCTTTGAAGTAGAAGTTGGCTTTGCACGAATTCATCCCAGTCACCTTTTTGAGGAGAGTAGATGTTACTCTAATTTTCTGCCAAGGTTTGACAGTAGCATTTATCTTGGAGAAATAGGGAACAGATCCTTTCTCTTCTTGTAAAGAGAGACAGCAAATGTTAAAGAATGGTGCTTTGGAGAAAAAAGCTTTGGTGGAGCCATGGAGACTGTGGAATCTAGTGTGGTGGCAGCTCTTTGTTTCCAGAGGTGCTGCGGCACTGGGGCGTGCTGCTTGTGCATAGGTGTGATGGTGTGATGTGCCATAGTACTTGCCCTGCCAGTAATGTCTTAAGGATACATTTTTAGCATCACCAACTCTCCCTACAACATGTTGACTCTTTCCTTCCTCACAGCTCCACTATCTCATTACAGGACATGCCGATTCGAGCTGTAATGTTCTGAATTACTGTCTCCTGCCATCTCCAGCTCCTACTCCTGAAACTCCTGCCATCTATCATGCTTCCGCTGGTGCGGTTCAAATATGCCTTACTGCAGCAAGTAGTTTATCCCTGTCAATTATCAGTTCAAGGGCCTTTTAAACTCCAGGGCCTTGGAGACACAGATAGCACAATAATTGCAAGGTGGGATTTAGGAGATACTCAGCACTTCAGGCTCATTTTGCTTTAAGGCTGTATTGGTGAGTGCTGAGCACTCTGGAAGAATGCTATACTGAGGTACATGAAACTGGATTTAGGTGGACAATTTTAATGTTAAAATACCTTCAAGATTTGGCATAAACACCCTCCATAATGATTGTCTGGTACTCTGTGTGCTTCTCGAAGTAGAGCACCTTTTCACCAGGAAAATGATTACTTGGTAGTGCGTGAATCTTCTGCCAAGCCCTTTCCCATGGAAGCTGCTGTCGTAACAGGGATACAGTACAATACAGGAAAGACAAACTAAAACTGCTGATGCTGGTGAGAAGATGGATTTTAAATCCCCTGGCCAGGGATCAGACAGTGAGTATGGATTTTTTCATCATTCTTCTTAAAGACTTGCATCTTTAAACAACATATTCTGCAAAGTTGTGTTAGATTAAATACATGCTAGAAAATGAGCATCCAGTTGGTCCAGTTGCTAACTTCAGTCTGGTCCTGAAGGATTGGGAAGATAGATATTCCACCTGTATTGTCTTTTCCTTTTAATTTTTAGGCTGGAAACAATAATTTTCTGTCAAAACCTGCCAGAAAACTCTGAGCATGGTATTCCATGCATCTTCCTGTAGGATCTGAAGGTTATCCATGAGCAGGTAGTCACTTCAGTCCTCTTGCTGCCATTGATATGTAGACAGAGGCATTTGCTTAGCAGAAAAACAGGTTAGATTGTGCTTTACTGTTGAGTCATGGATCCTTCAGTTGTATCTTGCACTGTTAAGAGTGTATGTAGGATGGTGTAAGTTCTTTTTATGATATATTTACATATATCATACCTTTTTATGATATATTTATATACAGCCTGCCACTGCTGTATCTAAGCACAGTACATTGAGCTTCATGGTCCTCCTGCCTTGGGTGTGATCAACCTGGAACTGCAGATAGTTAAATGGAGGGAGACTATTATATATCCAAAGCATTAGGAGTTGTGTGGGTTAAAACCAGGACTGAACACCAGTACCCAAGCCTGTGTTTTAGCAGAATGACCACCCTTTTGACTGAAGTGTTTGTTTGGAGTTTGGGGTAGCTTAATACCAAGGTAGAGGACTGTTAGCCTTGACATTGAGTCAAGCCTGCCCTGGCTTGAAGCTATTTAGTGACATTCCTGGTGCACCCTGTGTAATTTCAGCCTGATGGAAAGGGCTGTAATGAAGTCCCACCTCTGCTGATCTTCAGGATTCCCCTGTCTGCAGCTTCGTGTGGTTGCTTTGAAAGTGAGTTGTGTTTCCCATTAAAGGATAACAGCGACAATTGAGGCAATTAAGTGGAGTGGCATGGAGCTAACAGCACACAGGGAGTTTTCCGACTGGAAACAGGGCAGCTCAAAGGTTCTCCCTGCAAGGTTGCCTGTTTGTTGTCTTCATTTGTCTGAAAAAGGATCCAGCAATTCCCCTTCACATTTCCTTTACTCATTTTAAATGCCTGTTTACTTGACTCCAGACAGGACAGCATTGCAGTGGCTGTGGGCTGAGATCAAGGCAATTTTGTCCTGGTTTCATTAGGTCTGCAAACTTGAATCAGTGCTCACTACCAGGCGGTATGCAGGATGGGGAAGACAACAGATAAGATGGGCGATGGGATAACTGTGTGTCTATAAAGAGATGTTTTGAGTATTTCTACAGAGTCATAAGAAAAAGAAACTACCAGCTCAATAATCAAGTCACATCTGTTGGATTTTTAACCTAAATTTTGGTTGGTGGAGGACTGGAAAAAGGTGAAAGCTGGATTGCTTGACTGACAATTCTTGCTATACAGACCTGTGTGAGGTTGTCCATGTGTGATATGAGATGTAGTTGCTCTTGCACACTGTGCTTTTAAAGGGTGAAGCTTCTCTCTTCTACTCCCTACCCTATTCTGTACAGTAATGGGAACCTGTAAAACTATAAGCCAAAGGCTGGGAATGACTGAAAAGTGACACTTAATGGATATCCACCTGCCCAGTGGGAACACCGCATACTTGTCCAGTAGATAAGCCCATAGTCCTTTAGAAAGTTCTTTTTTGCATGTATGTATCATAGAATCCCAGAGTGGTTTGTGTTGGAAGGGACCTTAAAGCTCATTCCAACCCTTGCCACAGGCAGGGACACCTTCCACTAGAGCAGGTTGCTCCAAGCCCCTGTGTCCAGCCTGGCCTTGAACACTGCCAGGGATGGGACAGCCACAGCTTCTCTGGGCACCCTGTGCCAGCGCCTCAGCACCCTCACAGGGAAGAGCTTCTGCCTAAGAGCTCATCTCAGTTTCCCCTCTGGCAGCTTCAAGCCATTCCCCTTGGCCTGTCCCTACAGGCCCTTGTCCAAAGCCCCTCTCCAGGTTTCCTGCAGCCCCTTTAGGCACTGGAAGCTGCTCCAAGGTCTCCCCTTAAAGAGCCTTCTCTTCCCCAGACTGAACCAGCCCAGCTCTCTCTGTAACTCAATGCACTCAAGGAAGACACAGTTTCTCACCTGCTGCTCTGCCTGTTTGAAAGCTCACAGCTCCTCCTTTTGTGAAACCTTCCCTTCAAAGGGAGGACCAGGTCTCAGCTGGGTGCTGGGCACGGATGCTGCTGCGTGCCTTGGGGAGCACTACCTCCTTTGCCACACTTCATCCAGCCAGGCAGGGGAAAAGGCTTGGAGCAGAAAGGACTGTAAAATGAGATCCAGGAATTCAGCAAGGCCACAGCAAAAGGAGCAGATCCCTAACTCGGAGCATCTGTCTTTGCCCCATGAGTAAGTTATGAACTGAAAAGCAAGGGAAAGTGGAAGATCCTTTCACAAATAATAAACAGTTGTTTGTCTCAGATTAAATGCAACACCTTTCCATGTGGGCTCCAGCTGGCTGCACCTTGCATGCCTGTTCCCTTCCTTGCCCATGAGAAGATTATTGTATATCCATCTGCTTAAAGGTTAATAATCTGCTTTTAAAAAGAGGAAGAAAAAAAGGGCAAATCTGGTTAGTTTACAGGAAGAAAAAAATTGTTTTTCATTAAAACTGCCCGAACTTTGCCCTGCCTCGAAGTCTCATTCTGCAGCAGGGAAGGAACATGTTAGCTGAGGTGCTGTAGCCACATTTCCCAGAGAGAAATTGTTCCATGTGTTTTAAACAAGTCTTGTAATGCCAGTAAGGAAAGTGCAGCTTCAAGCAAAGAATGAGCATTTCTGATCTGGGACCTGCCACTATCAAGAGTTTATAGGGAGACTTTTTAGCTCTTTGGCAGCGTTCAAACCAGGAGCAATTTCTGTTGTAAACCCATACAACCAGGATGTTACTGAAACTGGCTTCAGGCTCTCAACACCCTAAGCTCTGCCAACATCTGGAGGATCTGGCTTTGAGTGCTTGGGAAAGGAAGGAATTTTTCTCCTCCAAGTGAGAGGAATGGATAAGCTTGCAACAGCACCTGCATTATCCATTTCTTTGAAAGATGGAAAACAGCCATACTCCATCTGAACCAAGCTGATGCTTCCAGGCAACTGATGGAAAGGCCAGAGGGGCTCTGTGGCTTTGGTGGGCTGTTGACAGCTGCTGGGCACCTTCTCAGCTCTGCATGAATAAGAGAAATCACAGCGTGGTTTGGGTTGGAAGGGACCTCAAAGCTCATCCAGTTCCACCCCCTGCCACAGGCAGGGACCCCTTCCACTAGAGCAGGTTGCTCCAAGCCCCTGTGTCCAACCTGGCCTTGAACACTGCCAGGGATGGGGCAGCCACAGCTTCTCTGGGCACCTTGTGCCAGCGCCTCAGCACCCTCACAGGAAAGAGCTTCTTCCATATATCCAACCTACATCTCCTCTCTGTCAGCTTAAATTCATTCCTCTCATCACTCCATGCCCTTGTCAAAACTCCCTGTTCTACCTCCCTCTCTTCTACCCTCCTCTCTTCCTCATGGCCAGTCTGTACTGGGTATGCATGTGGAAGGCACTGTGTGTTGGGTATGGATGCAGAAGGTGCTGTGCACTGTATATGGGTGTAGAAGGTGCTGTGTGCTGGATATGGATGCTGGGTATGGAAGTGGAAGGTGCTGTATGCTGGATATGGATGCAGGAGACACTGTGTGCTGGGTATGGATGTGGAAAGTGCTGTTTGCTCGATATGGATGCAGGAGGCACTGTGTGCTGGGTATGGATGTGGAAAGTGCTGTTTGCTCGATACGGATGCAGGAGGCACTGTGTGCTAGGTATGGATGAGGAAGGTGCTGTGTGCCAGGTATGGATGAGGAAGGTTCTGTGTGCCAGGTATGGATGTGGAAGGTGCTGTGTGCTGGGTATGGATGCAGAGGTGTTGCGTGCTGGATATGGATGCAGGTGGCACTGTGTGCTGGGTATGGATGCAGGTGGCACTGTGTGCCAGGTATGGATGCGGAAGGAGCTGTGTGCCGGGTATGGATGCGGAAGGAGCTGTGTGGCAGGTATGGATGCGGAAGGTGCTGTGTGCCGGGTATGGATGTGGAAGGCACTGTGTGCCGAGTATAGATGTGAAAGGAGCTGTGTGCCTGGTATAGATGTGGAAGGCGCTGTGTGCCAGGTATGGATGTGGAAGGCGCTGTGTGCCACGTATGGATGTGGAAGACACTGTGTGCCGGGTATAGATGTGAAAGGAGCTGTGTGGCAGGTATGGATGAGAAAGGAACTGTGTGACGGGTATGGATGCGGAAGGTGCTGTGTGACGGGTATGGATGCGGAAGGTGCTGTGTGCCGGGTATGGATGTGGAAGGTGCTGTGTGCCGGGTATAGATGTGAAAGGAGCTGTGTGCCAGGTATGGATGTGAAAGGAGCTGTGTGGCGGGTATGGATGCGGAAGGCGCTCTGTGCCAGGTATGGATGTGAAAGGAGCTGTGTGGCGGGTATAGATGTGGAAGGCGCTGCAGGAGCAGCCATGGCTCCCTGGAGCTGCCAGGCAGGATGTTCCTGTGCCAGGACCCATCTCTTTGCTTGGGGCAGAGGCAGCAGCCCATGAGCTGCCACCTGTTGTTAATCTACCCAGCTAATCCCCCCCTGCGCTGCGTCAGCAGTTCAAAAGGGCGCTGTTGGGATCCTTTGCCAACTCCAATTAATGTAAGGTTCTGGAGGCCCCTCTGATCGCGTTTCATCTCCAGGAGTCAGGAACAAACCAGCCACATCGCACTTGGGAGGAGAGGAGAGAAGGAGTTTATTGCAAACCAAAACAACAACAACACCCTTTGTGTGCCCCCCGCCCCCGTCGTGGCTGGGGTCCGATGGGAAATTGGGGCTATTCCCGTTGTGGCTGCTCCATTAAAAACTGGGAAAATCAAAACTGGTGCCATGGAATTCCACCCTTTCCCCCAAAAAAACCAAGCCCTGGAAGTGCAATAAGTTACTTCAGAAAAGGTGAAAAAGAACCAAGCTGCAAGTGTGTTTCTTCTTCTTTAATATTCCACTGTAATGAACTGGTAATACATGGTTGCATAGGCAATAACATTGCATGGCACAAACCTCTCACATGGCAACATTTTTAATGATACTTTTTTTGTTCTTTTTTTTTGTCATTTTCCTGATCTTTTTTAGTACTTTTTTGAACATATTTATTATTAATGTGTCCTACCCCAGGCCCTTAAGCTAAAGGAGAGAAAAAATATAACCCACAATAAAAGGTTGCGTTTATACAAGGTTACAATATTTTACAACAAAACCAACCCAATAGTATTGATTGAGGTTTGTTTTCTTCCCTTTCTCCCGGTCTCTCTTTCAATCACTGCACACCTAAACCGATATATTATTATACATTGAAAACTGTCCTTCAAAATCAGTAGTATAAAAGTCTTAGCTCTACCTTCCTACCTAGCTATGTGGGGGGAAGTGGGGAACCGTGTTACCAGCAAAGAGTTAAGGGGGTGCAAGGCTGCTGCATTTCCTCTTCCCAGCTCCCTTCAGAAGCTGCAAAGGGCTGAATAACTTCTCATCCCATCCCATCCCATCCCATCCCATCCCATCCCATTCCCCTCCTTCCCGTTTGGGTTTAATTTCTCCCTGGGTCTGTTTTCTTTTTGCTGTGTCAGTCAGAGCAGCAAAATAAACACGGGGCTCTGCCTCAGCTTGATTATTTTCCAGGCCTTTTCCCAGGAAACTACCTCTTTTTGCTTTGGTTTGTTTGGAGAGGGTTTTACAACGTGCTGCCTGGCATGGATGTGTGCTGGGAATCAGGGAAACACCATCTTCCTACCCCAAAACCACATACATTGATGGAGAAACCCAGCCAGCATCCCTGCTTTGCACTGGGAATACATGATGGCAATCAGGTGAGTTCCCCGTGACTGGAAAAGGCGAAGCCTTGGGTGACATGGTTTAGTGTGGGGTGTCCCTGCTTATGGCAGGGGGGTAGAAACTGGATGATCTTAAGGTCCTTTCCAACCCTAACTATTCTATGATCCTATTGTCCAGGCTGGTGTCCCCATTGCTATGGGGTAGGTGAGGCCATGTGTGTTGCAGCTCTGCAACCTCATTGTCACTATGTATGGCCTTTGCTAATGCTATGGGAACAGCTCAAGCCAAGGCATTCTCTGGCAGGGATATGTGCTTTGGCAGGGATGCACACGCACGTATGCTGCCATGGGATCTATAGGAGAAGGAGGCTTGTTCTCCTTCACCTTGTCTTGCTCATCATCCCCATGGGCTCTACCCAGGTAGGTGCTTCAGCAGTGAGACCTGAGCTGAGTAGCATACCCGAGGAGGCTGGAGAGCTGGCTGGGAGCTGGGATTGGATGGTGAGTGATGGCCCAAAGGTTCCCATCTTGCTCTTCTCCATGAGCTTGTTCAGGCACAAGAGGCTCAGCCCTCACAGTTTGGACTCTTCAAGGCCCAGCAAGCCCAAACCTCATTCACCACTGGTTTGAAGTTGCTACCAAAGCACTAACTATGACTCACAAGCAAGAAGTGCCTCCGACTGCTCAGCAGTGAGTGGTACCCAACCGCTGTTAACCCACATTGCTGTTGCTATTTGCATCTTCCCAGTCTCAAAGCTCTGGGACACCTCTGGTGTTTCTAAACATGGGCAACGTAAGGCAGATCCTCCTCATAAGGTACCTGCTACACAGCCAGACCAGGGCTGCTTTGCTACCTGGAGAGGGTGAACCCAGCTCTCTGGGTGCTGTGCCCACAGAGAATGTCACCACAGGCATGGAGGCTGTCCATAGGACAAGCTGGGGCTTGGGAGTTGTACTGATGGCTGGGGTTGAAGCTTGCAATTTTGAAGGTAAATCAATGTATGGACAGGAGTAAAATACTAAATAAGAAATAAATAGAGAAGAAAAGTCATAAATAGATCTGAAAAGTATTAAAATAATAACAACAATAATAATAATTAAAAAAGGCATTGTTATGGTAACTTGAGATTGCAAGGACAGCACTGACCCTGTGACCCTTAAGAAATGCAATAGCCTCAGGTCGGCTTAGATTAAGATACATATATATATATAAAGTATATATATATATTTATACAGTTTTTCTTGTTAATTTAATAGCTAGTTTTAAAAAAACCCTTTTAAATTAATTAAAAAAAGTGTGTAAATACAGATGCACGTAACTTAAAACCTGCCAGAATAGCTGCTTTTGGAGATGTAGCTGAGGGAGCACCTGCAGCCTGACCCATGGACAGGGGCACAGGGGCTGTGTAAGGCAGACGCTGTGAGGAAGGAAGCCTGGAGCCAGTGGGCTCTAGGGAACAGCATCCCCCTTTGGATTGTGATGCTTCCAGGCAGGCTCAGGTCCAGGCACACACATGGTAATTAAAATGGATTAAGCCCAATATGTGCTTTGCACATGGATTTTAAGGTGAGAGAAAGTAGGGGGGGAAGCCTCTATAAATGCCAATCTACTGCCAGGAGGCTCTCCTGTCTCTAACAAGGCAAAGGATATAGCACTTAATCATACAGTCACAGACTGGTTTGGGTTGGAAGGGACCTTAAAGCTCATCGAGTTCCAACCCCTGCCACAGGCAGGGACACCTTCCACTAGAGCAGGTTGCTCCAAGCCCCTGTGTCCAACCTGGCCTTGAGCATTGCTAGGGATGGGGGAACCACAGCTTCTCTGGGCACCCTGTGCCAGCGCCTCAGCACCCTCACAGGGAAGAGCTTCCTTACATCCAACATAAGTCTCCCCTATATCAGTATAAAACCATTCCCTTGTCCTATCACTACATCCCTCTAGACTATTAAACAGCTTGGGTGAAACCATAGCCCTGTGTAAGTCCATGAGGAAAAGTTACCCTTTAACTTCATCAGGAAGTGCAGCTAAGCTCTTGAATGGCTACATCCCTCCATTTGAGCTGCAGACCATGTGGAACTCATCCCCATGTTCCTGCCTGCCCCACTGCCCCTCCTCTGCTCTGCCTCTTGATAGTTTGCCTTGTCTTGGGCTGTTCAGGCAGGTCCTTTCCTGGGATTGACTCCTGGCCATGGGAAGCTGCTTCCTGGCCATGGGAAGCATCACACTGTACCTGGGATAATGCTCCTGACACTGTACTCAGCTGCCTGCACAGTATCTGCTGGAGAGCCACCTCCTGCCACCAGTCCCTGGGTGCTTGGTGAGCTGATGTCCACCTCCATCTGCTCAGTATGATCCTGCTTGGTTCAGTGATGAGCATCACTTCTAGCACCTGAACCATTATGTCCGATGGCTCAGATGAATGCTTAGCTTGGGACATAGGTCCTGGCCGCTTGTGATTGTAGATGCCCTGGTTGTACACATGGTGTGGTTAAGTGTGATGCCCTGTGAGTACCAAGGAAGGCATCTCTTGGCACTTCAGAGGAGAGAAAAGAGACAGGAATCCTGGTCTTATGCCAATAAATACGTGTTACATCCGATCTAGCAATGGTGTGCCATTTAGGTAGTATGTGGCATTCTAGAAATACTTGTATATTAACCTGAAACCATTTGGTTGTAGCTTATTTGGAGCCTTTTCCAGCACCACTAAATATTCCTGAGCCTTGAAGTACAAGATCCCCTAACACTGAGCATGAGGAGATAGGCAGGCTGATGCACAGATTTTTACGGGAGTAAAATCCGGTATTTCCCTTGTGAATCTCAGCGATGGCTCTAGCTCAGCCTTTATAGCCACACTGTGTGGGTGCTCCACTGATCCTCAGCTTCTCCTTAGTGAGGGTTCAGTGGGGAAAAAGATGCTCCAAAATCACTGGTAGTACTACGAGGTCATCAGAAAGCTTTGGGAGCAAAGAGGATCTTGCTGGGTAGCATGGGGAGGAGAAGTGGGGATGCACATTGGCTCAAACCAGGCAAGTTCTGCTGCCTCCTGCTCCCCCTGCTTGGTGGAGAGGATCCAGGTGGCTGGAGATGGAGCAGATCCAGCCTTGGGTCCCTTCCCAGCCTGCGCCCTGTGCCGTTCCCCATTCCCTGTGTGTCTGTGTGCAGCAGGGGTGAAGGGCTGCAGAAGGGGCTGTCACTGCTGTGTCTGAACCCAGGACATGAGGAATGCGATGGCCTCACACCCATGGCTGTGTGTTCCTTGGAGTGGTCTCACTGGGGAGCTGTGTGTTCACTCAGCAGCTGTGCTCCCCTCCCATTGAGGATTGCAATTCCTGACCCAGGGAAAGCAAGAAGAAACGTTTTCCTACCCCACCATCTGTGTGAGCCTCAGCACTGACCATGACCATGGCAAAGCAAACCCCAGTTGGTCCCTGGGGCAGGGAGCTGTGCTGGGAAGCTGTTGTGTGCTGGGGTGGGCAACTAGAGGCAAAGACTCTCAGTGTGGTACCACTGTGCTGTGTTGGGAAGAGAGGCATTCCCTTCACAGGCCTCTATAGCTCTATATGGCTCTATAGCTAGCTCAGTAGCTCTGTGCTATGGATGGAAAGGAAGCAAGGTAGAAGGTGAGCTAATTTGCCTTCTTTCTAGCCTTTATCGTCTTCCCAGCCCTCTTCCCAGTTTTGGCTTCTGCTAAAAGGATGGGAGCAGAAGTGTCTCTTTGCTGGTGCCAGAGTCCCCATCCAGTCCCCTGCCCAAGGCAGAACAGATCTGAGCAACACTGCCAACAACAGGAGGAGAAGATGTGTCTGGGTGTGTATGTGGGATGGGAGAAGCTGCTGACATGCCAGCGAGCTCCTCCTCTTTGGAAAGGCAGATCTGGTGTCAGAGAAAGGAGCAGGGAGAACAAATGCCCAGGTTATTGGGGAGGTGAGTAGGGATGCATCCCAACCCAGATCTCACTGATGATGCTCCATGCGCCTGAATCCCAGGAAGCTGGGAGCTGCCGCGTTCATGCTGGGAGCACTCCACTTACATTAACATATGTACTTTATATGCCTATAAGGGTAGCTAAAAGTGCTGCATTCCAATCCCCGAGGAGGCAACTGCTGTCTGGAGTCCAAGTGGGTGGATGTACTTGGCTGTCCCCACGTGCCCGGTGCGGCGCTGGGCTGTCATGTCGCCCAGGATATCGCAGCGCTGTGCTCCTTTGCCTTCATCCTCAGGGCAGCGATG
This sequence comes from Agapornis roseicollis, assembly GCA_002631895.1. Lineage (NCBI taxonomy): Eukaryota > Metazoa > Chordata > Aves > Psittaciformes > Psittacidae > Agapornis > Agapornis roseicollis. The sequence continues at coordinate 26,205 of NDXB01008663.1, forward strand.
CTGGAGGTCTTGCGGTCCGGCTCGCTGTTCAGCTCGTAACCATTGATGCCGGGGCTCATCCCGGCCGTGCCAAAGAGGCCGCCCATGTGAGTCTGTCCCACGTGGCTGCCGGGCCCGAGGAACTCGGAGACACCACCGGACGCATGGGGATGAGCATGGGGGGACATGCAGGAGGGCACCGTCTCACAGGGGACCACGCAGGCGGGCACTGGGGAGGCGGCTCCGTTGTTGCCGATCCAGGAGGGGTTTTGGATCTGGGGATGGGAGAAGCATCAGGGGTGTCACAGAGCATCCCACAGGGCAGTGCTGTGCATGAGGAGCAGCGGTGGGATGCAATGTGGTGCTGGTCGCCACCAGCATCCGATCCATCCAAAATCTGTGTCCATGTGGACAAGGGCAGGGAGGGTGGGAGAGCAACCCACAGTGAGCAGGAATGCATGCTCCTCTGACAGTCTCTGGAGCCCAAGTGTGATGGGGAAGGACCTGGGGGGTTCAGTCTGGAGAAGAGAAGGCTCAGGGGGGACCTGATCGCTCCCTACAACTGCCTGACAGGAGGATGGAGCCAGGAGGGGCTGGGCTCTGCTCCCAAGGAACAAGGGGTGGGACAAGAGGAAACGGCCTCAAGCTGCACCANATCGCTCCCTTGCCTGACAGGAGGATGGAGCCAGGAGGGGCTGGGCTCTGCTCCCAAGGAACAAGGGGTGGGACAAGAGGAAACAGTCTCAAGCTGCACCAGGGCAGGTTTGGATGGAGCTGAGGAACAAGTCCTTCCCCAGAGGGTGCTCAGGCATTGGAACAGACAAGGCCTCAATGCCATGGGTTAGTGGTGGCCTTGGCAGTGATGGGGAACTGTTGGACTTGATGAGCTTAAAGGGCTTATCCATCTATGCATATTCTGTTCTATTCTGTTCTGTTCTAATTGTTCTGTGCTACCTTTTCAGCCGTTTCTTTTATTCCTGTGCACCATCATCACTCTTTGGAGCAGTGATGCTCTTTCCATAGAAAACCTGGTGTTTCCATCGTGTTTCCCTGGGCCTACCCACTACAGGGAGCAGTCAGAAAGGGGCGCTGTGAGGCAGCCAATCCACCCTCCTGCCCCATCACAGCGCAGCTTTGCCTAAAATGGGGCGGTTTACATCACCCACAGCTGAGCTGCCCCAGCCCCCAGCACTGGCACTTTCCCCTCTCCCCAGTGATGCTCATTGCCCAATGAGGAAGCAGTTGACTGGCATCTGGGCTCGTGCAGCATCACTCATTAAATGATGGTGCAGAAGAAGGGAGTGGGCCCAGGATTCACCAGCAGGAATCGGTGTGTTGTGGGGATACACAGGATGAAAGCAGGGATGAGGCAAGCATCTGGAGAGAGCAAAGGGCCCTTCATGCCACTGCTCACCCTTGGGCCCTCTCTGATCTCCTACCTCCTGCAACTTGATTTCATTCTCTGATCCCACGGGCAGGGAGAGGAGAGCACTAAGGAGGGAGGGAGCCAGTGTAAGTTACAAAGAGCATGTTGAAAAGGCAACTGAGAGTGTCCCCTGCTTGTAAAGCTGCTTTGGCACCTCTCAGCTGTTTCATAAGGGCTTCTTGTTCAGTTGGGAGGAGATGCCAAGCAGGAGAGAGGTCAAATGCTCTTGGTGTGGTGCTGGAGTAGCTGGGAGCCAGGGTGTTGGGGGAGAAAGGACTCTGAGTGGATCTGTGAGGACAAGTCGGGTTCAGAGCATCCTCAAGGGAGCTCTGGGTGGTGGGAAGAGGAGTCAGCAGGATGGAGGGAATGCTCTGTGTGGCACAGCATAGCCCTTGAGCTAATGAACACCTTGATGGCATCATCTGAAGGCAGTGTTGTGGAATGGGGCCTGACTCAATGCTTAGGAGGCTGCTGTGGTGGCAGGTTCCCCAGGGCAGGAAGCTAAGGTGGCACTTGCCTCCTGGACCAGCAGGAATGGTTTCAGCTGGCCCTGGGAGCAGGCCCAGATACCCCAGCAATGCTGCTCCCACCCCTCCTTTGGAGCACAAACCCCCAAATCCCTTGGGAAGCATCCCCAGATCTCATCAAGAACAGTGTGGGTACCACAGCATGTTGCTTTGAGACAACTGTGGAGATTTACCAGGGGAAAATTCTTTGTCCAACTGCCTAAAGAGGGAGCATGGAAACCAGGCATGGAGATGGGAATCCTTGCTGGGAACTACTGGGGTGTAGGTGTGAAATAGTCTTTTGGACCTTTCCAAACCAGTGGGATATTAATGGGTAGCAGCATACGTGATGGAAGGGCAATGTCATAATCGAATCACAGAATGGTTTGGATTGGAAAGGACCTTAAAGCTTATCCAGTTCCAATCCCTGCCATGGACAAGGACATCTTCCACTAGAGCAGGTTGCTCCAAGCCCCTGTGTCCAACCTGGCCTTGAACACTGCCAGGGATGGGGCAGCCACAGCTTCTCTGGGCACCCTGTGCCAGCGCCTCAGCACCCTCACAGGGAAAAACGTCTGCCTTATATCCAACCTAAATCTCCCCCTAAGAGGACGTGCTGAGCAGGGTGACCTATGCCCAAAGGGTGGCTGCACTATGACAAGAAGTGGGGGGCTTGGTGCCTGCTTTACAGAAGGCTGCTCCAGGCCAAGGCAGGAAGGAACTGAGCAGGACATCCAGCTGTATAACTCCTTCAGTGCTTGGCAATACAGCCCCAGCCCCTGCACTCTTGAGGGCAGATGGATGACCCCAAGCAGTGAAGCATCACTTGGGGGTACCAGGGATCAGAGGTACCAGGATGGCCGGAGCAGGGCAGGGGGATGCGCTCACCTGGGCGTAGTTCTCAGCACGGGTGAGCAGGGGCAGCTCATAGGCAGTGGAGAAGTGGGTCCGGACCTGCTGCATCTGACCAAAGCGCTCCCGCTTGCGCCACTTGGCTCTTCTGTTCTGGAACCAGACCTGGGGAGAGGGCAACACGGGGCTGTGAACAAAGGAGATGCTGGTGGTGGATGGGGAACCCCTGGGAGCAGCCAGAGCATCACAGACGGGGTGTGCATGGCACATGAGCTGTGCTGGGTACCCCTGGGGGGTCTGAGCACCCCAGGCAACAGGCAATGCCCATCTTCTGCCTGTCTGGGCACATGGAATCATGGAATGGTTTGGGTTGGAAGGGACCTTAAAGCTCATCCAGTTCCCAACCCCTGCCACAGGCAGGGACACCTTCCACTAGAGCAGCTTGCTCCCAGCCCCTGTGTCCAACCTGGCCTTGAACACTGCCAGGGAGGGGGCAGCCACAGCTTCTCTGGGCACCCTGTGCCAGCGCCTCAGCACCCTCACAGGGAAGAGCTTCTTCTTTATATCCAATCTAAACCTCCCCTGTTTAAGTTTGAATCCGTTACCCCTTGTCCTGTCACTACAGTCTCTAACGAAGAGTCCCTCCCCAGCATCCCTATAGGCCCCCTTCAGATACTGGAAGGCTGCTATGAGGTCTCCATGCAGCCTTCTCTTGTCCAGGCTGAACAGCCCCAACTTTCTCAACCTGTCTCCGCATGGGAGATGCTCCAGCCCCCTTACATCCACAGCTCTTGCCTCCCATAGCCTGGTGCAGCCCATGCTCCTCCCACCCCTAAATCAGTGTTAGCCAGGTGCAGCCCTCGTGCCATCAGCCAGTTTCAGATGAGAAGTGGGAACACATCCATGTGTGTCTGAACCCAGCAGCACTGAGGCTTTCCTTAAGCCTGATCCTGGCTGTGACAATGCCATTGGCTGGGAGCTTGCATTTCTTATTGAAGTCTTCATTCTCTTAACTGTGAACAACCAAATACACAGCGTAACATCCTCCCCTCCTTAGCTGCAGGACGAGTGCCCTTCTATAGCATTGTGTGTCCTTAGCTTTACACTGACTTTGCTTTGCAGGGCTTGCAACTCTCTGCTTCACAGTGCTGCTCAAATCCCTTCAAGGCAGAGGAAGGACCCAAACTCTGCTTCTCCTCTTATTTTTACTGGCTTGACATCAGTGTGGATGATTGCACTGTTGTCAGCACCATCGCTCCTGATTTGCATCAGCCTAAGAGAGATCAGAGCCGGGCCCAGTGTCTTCAAAGCCTCTTGAAGCTTGTGAGTCAGGGAAACGCATCAATCAAGAGCTGCTTTGAAGGCACTGAGGGATGCAGGCGATCACCAGCGGCTGGGTTGTGCAGGTCACGCCAGTGCATGAAAGGAGCAGCCCCAAAGCTGCTCGGCTCTGCTTCGAGTTTTACACGGTAATGGGGGGGGGCATCACTAATGAACAGATTTGTCCTGCCTGTGCCTGGCCATGGGGCAGCTCTGCTGCTTGGAGGGCAGCTGGAGAAGCTCATGGAGGATGAGGGCAGTGGGGAAGCAAGCTGGCTTTAGGGGGTAAACAAACACTGGTATCAGCAGCCTGTATCAATGCAACTAAAAGCTGCTACAGGGAAAAAAAGGCCCGCGGGTCCATGGTTTCTGATTTGAGCTGACCTTCTTGTGCTGAAGGAGATGTTTCAGCCTCTGCTGCTTCAGTTTCCCTTTTGTCAGCCTTGCAGTGGTCTCCCACAGCTCCCCATTGCTGCAGACCCATGGTGCGAGTGGGTAACTGAGGGTCTGTGGTCTGCTCAGTGCAGGGAGGGGGGATACTGCAATGTCTTCCCTATGTGGATCATAGAATGGACAGCATAGGGATGGATGGTGTAGGAATGGATGGTATGGGTGAATGGTGTAGGGATGGATGGTGTGGAGTGAATAGTGTAGGGATGGATGGTATGGGGCGGATGGTATGGAGTGGATGGTGTAGGGATGGATGGTGTAGGGATGGATGGTATGGAGTGGATGGTATGGAGTGGATGGTGTAGGGATGGATGGTATGGGGCAGATGATATGGAGTGGATGGTGTAGGGAAGGATGGTATGGGGTTGATAGTGTAAGGTTGGATGGTTTAGGGAAGAATGGTATGGGGTGGATAGTGTAAGGTTGGATGGTGCAGGGATGGATGGTATAGGGTTTTAGTGCTTTGCCACACAATGTCACTGGCATGGGCCATCCCCCAAGCCAACCAATATAACCATACCCAAAGCAGCAACCTGATATTACCCCCTGACCTCTGAATCCAAAACCCTGTAAGGATTTACAGCGGGTGCAAAAAGCACCATGAGAAAGCTCCTAACATTATCCTATCGGAGCACACGCTGCACATGAGGAGCATCTGACTGAAGCAGGTTTGGTGCCCCAGGCATTCGTTTGCTTTCCTTCTTGGCACAGCCGCTGCAGCCCAGCTGCAGGCCAGTCCCAGGGCTGGCCCACATGATGCCTCTTTGATCTGCACATTCAAAGCTAGCAGTGGTGACCCGGTTCCTCCTCCGGCGGAGGAGGCCCTGCTGTGCACAGGGGGGTGTGGAGCAGGTAGGGAGTGCAGCGCCGGCCACCATGAACATGTGCCAGGCATATGCGGCTGTTCCTGCATGGTTTGCCCACACACCTGCACTGCTGTGCATGGAGCATCCCATTGGAGCGGGATTCCCTAGCATAGGGTCCTGCAGCAGTGGCTGGCTCTGCAATGTGACCTCCAAGCCATCAGCATGGGGTTTGCGTGCTTGGATCCCCCACAATGGAGATGCTTTCCAAGGTGGAGTGGGATCCAAAGTGCAAGCTTTTCTTCTCATATATGCATTGGTTTGAACTGGCACCGGAAGGATGAAATGGTTTAAGCTGGCAATTCCCAAATTGCAAACCCCATGTGGGTGGTGGGCTGTGAGGCTGCAGCAAAGCATCAGATCAGGCGGGGAAGGAATCACGGAACCATAGAATGTTTTGGGTTGGAAGGGACCTTAAAGCTCATCCAGCTCCAACCCCTGCCACAGGCAGGGACACCTTCCACTAGAGCAGCTTGCTCCAAGCCCCTGTGTCCAACCTGGCCTTGAACACTGCCAGGCATGGGGCAGCCACAGCTTCTCTGGGCACCCTGTGCCAGCGCCTCAGCACCCTCACAGGGAAGAGCTTATTTCTTATATCCAACCTAAATCTCCCCTCCATCAGTTTAAAACCATTCCCCTTGTCCTGTCCTCACAGGCCCTTTTAAAAAGCTCCTCTCCAGATTTCCTGTAAGGCCCCCTTATGTACTGGAAACCTGTTACAAGGTCTCCCTGGAGCCTTCTCCAGGCTGAACAAAGAAGACAAGTGCTGGTGCCAGGGGCACTGCGAACACTTGAGGGCTGGCAGTGAGCTGCTGCTCCCAAACACTTGTAACAAGGCTTGGACCACTATTTAATGTCCTCTTCTCTCCTCTGGTCCAGGTCTTTTGGCTGCTTGGTCTCTTGCTGTAGTGTTTCCCTAGACCAAAGTGCTCCAGAGAAAACAGGGCAGGCAGGGCAATGTATGATGCTGAAGGTGTCAGCAGAAAACCAACTCATCCCAAGTGTTCCCTCAATCTTAGGAGACACCTGCTTTTAAAAAATTAATCTAAATCTAACAAAAATCCTTTATCCTTTTATTGCCTGTCACTTTCCATCAAGGGAAGATGCTATAGAAGCGGAACGTGACAGTGGAGGTTGCAGCAGTGGATGCAGCGTGTCCTTTGGGATCAGGATGGGGTACTCTGTGGGATAAGCAGTCTCTGTGGGCTGCATCTCAGTGTTAACAATTACAGTGGAAGTGGAGGGCAATGTCATGAATCTGGCTCCTGCAGACAATGCTTTGATAAGCCCTGACGTACCAAATCAGCCCTATAAAAATCTACAGAACACAAAATGTTTCATGTCTCCATAAACATTCAGCCATATGCTGGTACCTAAAGCCATATGCACACACAGTTGATGTGCTGTGGGGGGTGAGGAAGCTGAGGATGGCTTCAGACAAAGAAAGCAGGAGGCTCCCGCTTGCTATCTTGCTGCTGCTACCCTGGCACCAAGCCCCATATATTCCACACTGGGTATGGATGGATGCACCAAGCTGGTACCTCACCAAGGCCTCTCTGGATGGTTGGAGCTGCATCCCTGTGTTTGTTCTTCTTCACAGCTAAAGGAAAAGGTGATTTCCCCTCTCTTATCCACCCTAGTGCAGTGGTGGAGGGTGAGGATGGTCCTTGCACAGGTGATGGGCTGGGAGCATCCATGGAGCTGGATCTAGCCTGGAGCCCCTCACCCTGTGCTGAAGCCCCACTTGCTGCATCACTACCCTGATGCAGACAATGCCTTGCTGCATTTAAGACCCTGGCAGCCTCACCACATCTATCTCCCCATCCGTGTCCTTCATCCCTGCTGCCCTCATCCCCCTGCTCCACCTCCCTCTGTCTCCAGGACCCCATCCCTCTGGGAAAGGCCAGTCTGTCTCTCCTCATCCTGGAGATGGCCACCAGCCCGTTTGCTTTCCAGGCTGCAAGAACAGAGCCAGAATTCATCCTTGAGCACTGAAACTGGACACCATTTTATCAGTGGCCTGGAATGGGAAATTGGAGCCTGGGATGAGAGAATTGAATAACTCGACCTTGTTTTCATTTCATGTTTAATTTCCTGCAGGCTTAGCTCAGTCTTTCCGCTCCTTCCACCAGCCTCCCAGGGTTTTACGGGGGAAAAGGGATCAAGATATATTACTTCTTGCTTTGCTTTACTTTTTTTGTTGCCCTTTTTTTTCCCCTCCGAGGCAGTGATTTCGCTACAGCAGAGTTTGACATTTCCCTCTCACTTTCAAGCATCACAGGGTCACCGCCGAAAACATTTCATTAGCGGTCCCAGCCATCATCACAAGGCTGGCTCCGAGGGGAGTTGGATGAGGGGTTACATTCCCTGGCTGCGAATCCTCCTTCCAACCTCTTCTCCTTCTCTTCTGCCACAGGGCAGGCCAGGAGGCAGGGTTACAGCACAAGAGATGAGCAACCAGGTCCAGGCTTGAGATGTGTATATGTGTGTGCATGCAAGGAGCCGTGTGTGAATGCATGTATATATCATGTCTCAAACCATCTGCAGCAGCCATGGATGGGCTGGAAGAAGCTTGTTGCTGGTACCAGGCAGGAGCCCTTTCTGCAGCCCCGTATATGAAAAAGGAGGAGAAAAAAAATGGGATACATGGGATGGCTTAGGCATGGCTCCCACTTCTAAAAACAGGGATGTGCAGTAGCTTAATAGCACTTGGCAACAAGGGGCTGGGTTGTAGGAGGCAGGAAGGGAAATATTCCATTGCATCGCAGTGGGAATTAGCTTTGATATTGTCAGACACTAACGCTAAATATTGAAAACCGAGGCAGAGAGGCAATGGAGCCAGTCTGCAGGATGCCACCACTGCTGGCATGAGCACTTCTCCAGGCATAGGGATGTCAAGCAGCCCTTTCACTAATGAAGCACAAGTTTGGGAAAGGAATGGAATAACCCAGAGGTGCCACTTCCCTGCCTCGGCTCCACATCTGCTCCTCCCGCAGTGCCATGGCTGGTAGTGTTCCCCAGGGATCTGAGGCTGGATGGATGACCTCCAGCCAAAGCTGGCTCAGCATGGGAGGGAGCATCACATAACACATAACCCTAACATAGCATCACATAACCCTAACCCTAACCCTTACCCTTGTCTCCCTGCTCTACTTCACTGAACCTGGCCTCCCAGGACACTCACCATTCCTCTGAGAACAATTCCTTCCCCTGGGAGAGGGATAGTTGAGCTCCCCTCAAAGCCCATGGGGCTGCAGTAGGTGTGTGCCCAGATACCCTACAGCAGTCAGAGTCCCTGCTATCTGACTACATAAGTGGCTATTTGGCTTGCAGGAGGTAAAAAGTAAGGGGCTGGTGGTTTATTTGTGACTTGCACCCTCTTCTTTGACCCTTGGTCCTTGCAGTGGGAATTTGCTTTGCCATCAGTCTCCTGCTGTCCCATGCCTATGCTCCATCTCTGGCTGTGAGCTGATGGCTCTCAGTACTGCAGTGTTGCCCAAAGGGGTGGGAGGCCAAAGCCAACCGTAAACAAGCTATAAAACAACCCAAAGCTGAAAACAGACACTGGGGTGATTCACTGAGTCCCCAACACCAAAAGCTGCCCCCTCCATCAGCAGCAGACCCTGTGCCACCCCTGGCTGTGACACATTTCTCCTGGGGGCACAGCAGCCCTTCATCACAAGGCAGTGGCTGGGTGCCAGCCCGCAGCACAGGGGAATGGGTCCTACTTGGTAGGGCTGGGGGAATGATTGAAATGCAGGTTCTCACCCCTCTCACCCTGGGGTAAGTGCTTATAAGCAGCCAGGCCACTTAGACAAGCGCCTCAGCTGCTCCATTACATGAGCCCTGTCATCACCATCCCAAGTGTGAGGTGCATGTGAGAGGCTGAAAAAGGCTGTTCTTGGGCTTCTGGGGGCGCTTATCTCAGAGCAGGATGAAACATCCAACCCCAGGCTGTGCTGATTTCCTCTGGGGAGACACTTCTGCCCTTGGCTGCAGTGTTATCCAGTGGTAAAGTGGGGATCACAGGTCTTATGGAATGAACTTGTGGATTGCATTCTGCCTCTGTTAGCCAGCCCTGTGTGCTAGCTGGGATGTGTTAGCTGGCTCTGAGGCGGGCAGGAGGAGCTTGCCACCCTCCAGCACCTCATTCTCATTCCTAAGCAAAAGGAATTTCATGCCCTGTGCTGCCGGTAATCCAATGCTGCGCCTGGCCTCCCGGGAGACCCCATCAGCACTTGTGATGTGTCCATGGGAAATCACAGCCTGCATCCAGTGGGAGAAGAAAAGAGCTGATGTTTGTAGCACTGCCTTTCCCTGCCCATCCCACAGCATGCCAAGTGTGGGACTAACAGGAATTGTGATGCTTTCTATTGAAACACAGCTGAGTCCAGCCTGAAGGGAAACTGCTGTGGGGAAGAAGGGGACACCAGCCTTGCAAACCAGCTTAGGCAAACAGACAAGAAAACTCCTGCAGCTACTTCCAAGTAAACTGTACAGACTAAAAGGGACTTAAGCAAGATTCTGGCCTGACTGCTTTGGCTGTTTGCAACTACTGGTAAAAGTTAGTTCAGAGGGGAAACCAGGCTGGGAGTCTTCCTGGTATAAGAGACGCAACCGCAGGCCAGCTGTTCTTGATGCTAATGAAGGTTCTGGGGATGGTGAGCTGATAAATGACAGCAGACAGAAGTCACAGGACTAAATAGACTGTATATGAGAGCCTAAGCTTCAGTGGAAGCTCTGATGGCCATCACGGAGTGAGCTGTGGATGCTCCAAATGATGGTGCCCCTTCTTGCACAAGCTTCTGAGCTCTGCCAGACTGTCAGTTTAACCCTGACTCAGAGGAAAGAGCAGCACTCAGGGAATCATTGACTCTCACTGTGGAGTTTGGCTCTCCAGGTTAGTGTAGGGATCTAGTTCATGGGGGCTGAGACCTGTGTGATGAAGGTGGTTGAGACCACAGTGTGGCTGTTTGACTCCTGCTCATCCCGCATCTTTATGCTTTAGATCACCAGGTGTTTTGCAGCCTCAGTGCCTGTGTAGCCAAGCAGACAAGAAATGCCTCTCCTGTATCACTTGCTGCTCTCTGATACTGAACATCCTGGTCACCTCTGCATCCCCATCTAGCCAGAAAGAGCCCATATCGTGGGAAACCTTGGTCCCTTTCAGACTAACAAACCTGTGTCCTCTGCTGGACCTCCTGAAGAAAGTACAGAACCATAGAATCATAGAATAGTTAGGGTTTGAAAGGACCTTAAGATCATCTATATCTTGTAATAGCTTTGTTTAGGGTGACTGAGGTTTTACCATCCCCATTAGCTCAATGACAAGAGGCATCTTCATGAACACCAGAGCCACCAACCCAAATAAAGGCACTGACACTAGTGTCAGACATGGATGTACCATCCCCATCCACAGCTGGAGAGGCTGTGTCAGGGCTCTGGATAAGGCTTGTCTGCCTGCAGGCTGTGATGGGGTTGCAGGGACAAGCAAGGCTCATTTCTCCCCCCTTTGCATAGCATCATCCCGTTCCCTGTTACCTGTACACGAGCCTCAGTGAGGTCTGTCCTCATGGCTAGCTGCTCCCTGGCATAGACATCTGGATAATGGGTCTTCTGGAAGACCTTCTCCAGCTCCTCCAGCTGGTAGCTGGTGAAGGTGGTGCGGTTCCTCCGCTTCTTGCCCTTGTTGCTCTCTGAGTCAGCCTTGTCCATGGGGCTGGGCAGGTCCGTGCTGGCCCTGTCCTGGGGCACTTTCACCCCAGCCTCCTTCACGCTGAGGTAGCTGCTGTCCATTCCCGAAGGATCAGAGCTTGGTTGCAGGTCGGCTTCTCCCAGATTGCTCTCCTTACCTATTTGGGTTAGGAGCACAGGGAAGGGCAGGTTTGAGCAGGGTGGGGAAGGGGAAAAGAGAGAAGGAAACAGATGTAAATCAACCTGTTATTTAGTTCAACCCATTAAAGCTACAGCCATGGCACTTAGGCACTGAATGCAGGTAGAGAGGGTGGCACCACCATGGGCACAGGAGGGAGGTGAGGCAAAAAGCTGCCCTAGGTGCAGGAAAGCTGCTGGCCTTGGCATCTGAGGGAGATGGAGCTCACCAGGATGTGCTGTTGTCAAGGGAGGAGGTGGTTGTTATGGCAAAGCGGCTGGTACCAGTCCATGAATGCCAACATGGCATGGGGAGGTTGTGATGAGCTTTGCTACCTATTCTCATTGCCCCTTCAGGAGCTGGGTCGAAGGATGAGCCCAGCACACTCATGTGTGTACACCCTATGCATGCACATCCTGCTTCACTCTTCCACCACCCACAGTAGAAGTGAACCCCATGGAACATTGCATTCCTTGGTCCTAGCCATGGGAGAGGTCTCTGAAGACAGAGGGACCCAAACCCAGGCCTCAGAGGATGGCCACAAGCTGTCAGTGCTCCCCCACTGAATAACACAGGGTGGAAACCCAGGGGCACAGAGCAGCCACACTTGGTGCTTGGTGAGATTTGCTTTCTGCTCATGCATCCCCATGCAATGGGAGTTTGCCAGCAGAGGTGCTTCTGCACCACGCAGTCACCCCACAGCCTGTTGTGAGGACCTGGGCTTTTTCCAGCAAAGAGGCTATGAATAGCACTTAATGCCATAGAAAAGGATGCTGTGAGACACCTATAGAAACACAGAGAGAGATATGAGAGGAGTCTGACAGCAGTGGGAGACTGTTCCTGCCCAACTTCCCTGGGTAATTAATACCCAATAGGCTATGACATACAAGACCAATAGGGTGAAGCAGCAGGAGGACATTTCAACCACTGCAGTGAGCTGGTTCCTCTCTAAAGCTTAGTAGACACAAGTAAAACCAGCTTTGAGCTTCTGTAATGGAGCATATGTGTCTGCAGGCAAAGGTGCTGTGATGGGGCATCCTCCCCTGCCCACCTCCTGCCTACAGTGCCAGTGGTGACCTCTTCATTAGCAATAATGTTGTCCCATCAGCAGGATGCTGCATGGGACCCATAGCAATGTCCTTGTCTGCTGGGACTGATCCACCCAGCCTGTGCTGCACAGCCCATGCCATACCTGCCCACATCTCTGGACAAAAGCCATGGTAGCCTGAATGCAAGGTTTGACCTCGAGCCACGACACTGAGCTCCTGCAGATCCAGGGAAGAAAGGGTACGGTGGTGCTCCCTACCCATGCTTTCCTTACCAAGCCAAGACCACGCCAAGTGGGACCCTTTTCAGTCAGTTTCACATTAGCCTATTTTTAAAAGCTCTTAGTTCAGGATCAGTCTTTCTGGGAAGTGGCTCCACCATCTAATAACATTCCCACTGGGAGCTTTCTCCCAGCAGTGTCATTAATGCCAGTTCAGGCATCTTAGCCTGTGTCTTTGGAAATCCCCACTCTTTCCATCAGTCATCCCTTGTTACAACATCCTTCCACTTAATTGACTGTGTTTTCATGGCTTAACCCTTCTGAGATCAGCTCTGTCACGGCTTCACAGCCAAATAAGTGGGCTTGTGAAAAGGTGTATGTATCCTTTTCCTTTTCTCACTCCTGCAGATGAAAGAGTGATTGGGATACAAAGAGGAGGATGAGCCATGAGGGCAAGAAAGGCCCAGGTTTAAGCTTGTGAGGATGAGCTATGAAAGGGACTTGTGGAAAGAATGCCCAGTTATTACAGTGGAGCCAAAGGCAGATGTGGGATGAAGGCACCAGAGGTGCAGGAGCTGTCTGCCACTGCCACCCCACTGTGCTTTCAGATTTATTGCTTTCTCTAATACTCTTCCCTCAGGCTTTTGAAGAGCTCCCCATAAAGCTCAGCAGACCTGATGTATATTTCCACTCTCTCTGCTTTGATCCTTGGGAACATTTGGCCAAGCTTTATGCTCCCTGGTACTGGGACCAGTATCCAGGCCATTGACACATCTGCCTCCCCTTGACACCTTCACTTCCCAACTGGACGACTTCTTCCACCCCTCCTGGGGGATGCAGGTGGACAGGCCCATCCAAAACAGGCTGGGACCATGCCCTGCACCTCAACCTGTGTAAATCATATGTTATGGCCATGATATTTATACTTTTTAAACCTAATGATAATAAAACATTTCCAGAAAAGCCTGCAGCAATGGACTGGTGCCTATGAGCATCAGTAGGGATGGAGTAATAAATAAATGAATGTATTCCAGGAATTTTTTTCCTCCTTTCTTCCTTTTTTCTTTTATTATTTATGGTGTCAGGAAGCTCAGCACATTCTGCCCCTGTCTTTGTGCTGCTTCTCCCTAACTCCCAGCTCCCCTGTGATCCAACAAGCAGCAAACACAAGACCTGAGGCCTTTCCTTGGGAACTCCTCTGCTGTTTCCTATCTACTCAAGCAGCCCAAGTAGCTGGAGAAGGGTCTGCAAAACACACACACAGAGGCAAGCTCTGGTTCTGATTTAATTACATTGACTGTGCAGCTCAAACTGCAGCTGGGAGCTGGGCTTTCAGCAGTGATGGTTATCGCTGTCACAAGCCATCAGCCCCAAGGAGCAAACGACCACCCATCCCTTCCACCAGCTCAGAGCCCTCCTTGTGACTCAGCCATGGAGCAGATATAGGCTTCTTTACCTCCAGCCCCTATGGGCACCACAGGGATGAGCTGTCACTGCGGAGCAGGAGGCAGGAAGGGTGGATGGCAGTGTATGGAGGGGATGGTGTTCATCCACCTTTGGCTGAGCATCCCAAGATGTAACTCATTCCCTGGTAAAAGGCTCCCTGACCTCAAAACCAGTCACGTTAACTGCAGAAGTGAAACAAATTGCATACATCTGCATATGGATATGCCCAGACTTCCTGTAACTGGAGATGGCCTCAAAGTTTGAGAGCAAAGTTTGGGGTGTCTGTTTCTAATCAAACCTAAAGAGACCTTGAGTTACATATTGTGAAGATCTCCATGACAAGGAGGTAATGTGAGCATCACTGCACCATTACAAGCCCAACAGGACCACTTGGTTCCTTCTACACTGCTTACAACTCTGTCCTTGCCCTTATAGCAGTATGAAATATAACCAGAGCAAAGACAGCTTTGTGCATCCACATGGGAAATGACAGTAGGACATGTCAAATACACAGCTTTGGGCCCAGTGTGAAACGATGGGTCTCTTTTAGACAGCACATGTGTGGCAAACCACAAAGATAAACTCCTTCTCACAGATCCTGTGATCCTACGAGGTTGCAAGACACCTACATAGCCAGCAAACGCCAGAGACACCACCAGCACAGAGCTGTTTCCTTTGAGCTCCAAAGAAGCCCGCAGGATCTTGGCATTGCCAATGTTCTGCTCTGGTAGCATCTTGTTCAAGCTATTAAGGTCTCAGTGAGGGACTCCACACTATCCCAGCCTTGGGGAGCACCAGGCTGCCTCTCTGCTCCCATACTAAATAACATCGGGAGCTTCTGCCTTCCTGCGGAGGGGTTTTCTCCCTGCCCATCTCCAGATCCCTATGGCTTCCTGCACAGGCTATTTCAAGGTGCCTCTCCCTGCCATGCTCTTGACTCTTACTTTTAACAGCAAGAATGCTTTAAAAAGAAAACCCCCAACAAATCTATAGTGCAGATGTTTAAAAACACTTTAGAAACCCAGTTCTGGCTCTTCACGTCATTCTTTCAACTCTTGCTTAAATATCAGTGCTAAAATGTTGCCTAGGTAGGGTTTGGGCAGTGTATTCTACAAGGAAGATTTACACCAGAGCCCAGCCAGCACACCTTCAGCACTTGGCTGGCAGTAGTAACCTTATCCAGTTTCTGTGATTGTGCCTTAACACATGCTGAAGCCATTATACTTGTTCCCAAGTTGTTTGTTGCAGCCTTCTGCCTCCTGTCTGTCATTGAAGTTTAGAAGTCAGCACAAGGCTGTTGTTTAAGAAAATACCTACATTCTGGGATATACAGGATAAAATGGAGCAGCTGGATTTGAGATATAGAAAGGGCCAAATCTTTAGGTTTATTTCTGTTCAAGGAGTGAGTATTCTTGCAGTCTGTAGATACAAAGAAGGATTTAAAGAGGGAGAAAAGACCCACTTTCTTTTAGCTGAATGTGGCATCACTGATTTTATTAGCAATGATCAGATACCTAACCATAGAATCATAGAATAGTTAGGGTTGGAAAGGACCTTAAGATCATCTAGTTCCAACCCCCCTGCCATAAGCAGGGACACCTCACACTAAACCATGTCACCCAAGGCTTCATCAAGCCTGGCCTTGAACACTGCCAGGGATGGAGCACTCACAACCTCCCTGGGCAACCCATTCCAGTGCCTCAGCACCCTCACAGGAAAGAATTTCTTCCTTAGATCCAATCTAAACCTCTCCTGTTTAAGTTTGAACCCATTACCCCTTGTCCTGTCACTACAGTCCCTAATGAAGAGTCCCTCCCCAGCATCTCTATAGCCCCCCTTCAGATACTGGAAGGCTGCTCTGAGGTCTCCACGCAGCCTTCTCTTCCCCAGGCTGAACAGCCCCAACTCTCTCAGCCTGTCTTCGTATGGGAGATGCTCCAGACCTTGATCATCCTCGTGGCCTCCTCTGGACTTGTTCCAACAGCTCCATGTCCTTTTTATGTTGAGGACACCAGAACTGCACACAATACTCCAGGTGAGGTCTCACGAGAGCAGAGTAGAGGGGCAGGATCACCTCCTTCAACCTGGTTTCCCTATTGAGCCAACTGGTAAAACTGGGCAGCTTTCACCTCTTAAATGCAAGTGGTAGAAGTCCATATAAGACAAAAGCCATTGGCATAGTTCTGAAAGCTGCATTTGTTTGCTGCTGTGCAGAAACTGGTTGGAGCATCTCTATTTCCAATCTGGAAAAGGATGAGTACATCACCTTGTGTCCAGCATACTAGTGGTTCCCTTGAGTTTGCATAAACCAGAGCTGGTTCCTATATGAAAGCACATCTGTCCATCTAACCCAGCCAGGGAGCTCATTTGGTTGAACACACAGAACCTGAAGGAATGCTGAAACATGTCCAGGGCAGCTCCTTTCCACGGCACATCATTTACCAACTTCCCTTTGTGCAGAGGAGAGACCACAGCATGAACATGCTCAACTCCATGGAGACCATGAATCTCTTCTGAGCCTGCCCAAAGCTGCTGATGCTGCTAACATAGCCATGAAAATAGCCATAAAAATAGCCATGAAATACCTGGCCACCTTGGGGAGTTAGTGACAGACACAGCAAATTCCTACAGAAAAGCCTGGTTTTAGAGGATAAAACTGGGCAGAAGATGATTTCTTTGTACTGTGCTCCTCCTGACCATACCTAAGGCTCCTCTCTTCAAGAAGAGACATATTTTCCTGAGCAGATCGTACAGCAGGAGCGATGCTAAGGCCTGGAGCAGAAAGGTCTCAAAACCTCCTTCTATTCCTGAAAGGCAGCCTGGAGATAGTGCTAAAGGTGCCACACAGCACTGGTAGGTCCATAGGCTTTCAATGGCTCTGCAACCAGCATACAACTCAAGTCACTGGATCCATTTCCACTCTGTGCCTTGGAGATACTTCTCTGGGAGCCAAAACCACCTCAGCCCTGGCTGCACTTAAACCCTTTTGTGCCTGGCTGGTTACATCCTGCTGGAGTAAATCACTGCATGGGTCTGGGGACAGACAGCTTGATAAACATTAACTCTAGCACGGCTGAGAGGTTTACATCACAGCAAGCTGGGGGAACACTGTGTGCACCCACGTGTGTGTTGTTTGTTTGTGGAAGTTGCTGTTCCTCTTGCATTTTTCCCCTGAACTAGCTTTCTTTTTCCAATACAAACATCTGCTTTCAAGGGCACATATTGCTTTATTGTCTGATTAGCTGAATTCACACACCCTGTGGCTACTTGGGGAGAGCTCAGCATCGTCTGTACTAACGCAACATGTGCTGCTTGCTCCTCTTTCATGTTATTTAAAGGGCACTAACAAAACTGGCTTTTACATAAACAAATCAGTTCTGAAAACGCCACATAGAAGCTGTGGCTAGAGTAAAAAGGCACCGTTCATGCCCCAAGTCCTTCTTCATGTGGCATATTCATTTGAACAGCAGGAAAGAGATGACTAGCAAAATTTGGAGGCATGAAAAGTGCTTCTAGCAACTTGCTGTAATTGCAGCTGACTTTCTGGCTCCCAGAACACGATATAAGGAAAGAGAAAGAGCAAGAAAATGCGCTGCCATTGTCTCCATGGGGAGAAAATGAAACTGCTTGGTTCCTCACTGTTGAATGTGAAAGGAGATTCAAAGCTAGGTTGGACAGGGCTTGGAGCAACCTGCTCTAGTGGAAGGTGTCTCTGCCTGTTAAAGGACATTGGAACTGGATGAGCTTTAAGGTCCCTTCCAACTAAACCATTCTGTGATTCTATGATTCTTGTTTACTCCAACACCTTGGTTCTCTCTGATGAACCGTTTCTTAGTGACTTTGTTCTTCTCTCTGACACATGAAGGTCTTCAAGCCAAGGGTGGTCATCTTTGGGTTTTCAGCACACCAGGCTTCATGCAAAGCCCTGCTTGAAATGATAGCAGTAACGATGTACGCATGTCACAAACAGCTAGGAAATAATTGTTTGTTTCTGCTATGTCCTACTTGTATCTCTCCCTAAAGCAGTGCATGTGGACCAAAAGCCGCCTAGTACCTCTGAATTGGTATATCCCCAGTGCTTTCCTGCCAAGAAATTTGAACAAGACAGGGAAGGAGCAGAAGGAGGACTGAAAGGGTTTTCAGTTTCCTTTTGGCTCTGAATCTGGTACTCTGAGGTAAGTAGTCTTCTCCTTTCAAAACAACTCTGCATTGCTTTGCTATGGCTATTGTTGCCTGGTGGTGTTGGCTTTTCTCAAGTTCCTCAGAACCAAACATAAGGAGCTAACTGCCCTGAATACTGGCTTCAGTGCTGAACAGGACAAAATATGGGAGCTTATAGAGAAAACAAATCCAAAAAAATCACAACCCCCCCCCCCCCCCCCCCCCCCAAACAAAAAAAAAAAAAAAA
>NDXB01008663.1:44666-63318 GCA_002631895.1 Agapornis roseicollis
CCCCCCCCCCCCCCGAATCACTAATATAGGACAGATACTGAATGGGATTGTCTCAGATGTAGACTTACATCTATAAACTGACCAGTAGCTGTTTATTGGGACTGAAGTCCAAAAGGGTCCACAGACACTTGGGTAAATGAAAAGCAGAACAGGCAGGTTCCATGCAGTTTGCTGAAGACTTTCATTCTGCACTGTATGGTTTAGAGTCACAGACTAATTAGGGTTGGAAAGGACCTTAAGATCATCCAGTTCTAAACCCCTGCCATAAGCAGGGACACTTCACACTAAACTGTGCCACCCAAGGCTCTGTCCAACCTGGCCTTGAACACTGCCAGGGATGGAGCACTCACAACTTCCCTGGGCAACCCATTCCAGTGCCTCACCACCCTAACAGGAAAGAATTTCTTCCTTAGATCCTATCTAAACTTCCCCTGTTTAAGTTTTAACCCGTTACCCCTTCTCCTGTCACTAAGTCCCTAATGAAGAGTCCCTCCCCAGCATCCCTATAGTCCCCCTTCAGATACTGGAAGGCTGCTCTGAGGTCTCCACACAGCCTTCTCCTCTCCAGGCTGAACAGCCCCAACTTTCCCAGCCTGTCTTCATACAAGAGATGCTCCAGTCCCCTGATCATCCTCGTGGCCTCCTCTGGACTTGTTCCAACAGCTCCATGTTCTTTTTATGTTGAGGACACCAGAACTGCACACAATGCTCCACACACAATTTGAACACCTTGATGCACTGACCCAACATGGGGCTTCTGTCCTGCTTCCATCTGAGCTGAGAGTTGCTACCTGGCTGTCATCTTCTGGGGAAGCATCTTCCCTTTCTGCCTGGCTGCCCTACTTCAGGATCATCCAGTTCCCAGTCTCAAGGGTTGCATTTCCTTGAGAAAACTCTAGATAAAACAAGGTTGATCCTCCCCAGTTTGGAAGTAAACTCCATCTGAGCAATATGATGACAGTGCTTAAGGTAGCCAAGATTCAGCCCCCATCTTTCCTCCAAGGCCCTGAGAAGTCAGCCTTGTACCTGCAGCAGGGAATGCAGTAAGCATTGAGGGGCCCTGGAGCTGATGGCAGGCAGTGCCATTCAGTGCTGATGTGAACACTGAGGGTTGTTCAGGTGTCCTCAGGGACTGTAGTGATAGGACAAGGGGTGATGGGTTTAAACTGAAACAGGGGAAGTTCAGGTTAGAGATAAGGAAGAAGTCCTATACTGTGAGGGTGCTGAGGCGCTGGCACAGGGTGCCCCGAGGAGCTGTGGCTGCCCCATCCCTGGCAGTGCTCAAGGCCAGGTTGGACACAGGGGCTTGGAGCAAGCTGCTCAAGTATGAGGTGCTCCTGCCCGTGGCAGGGGGTTGGAACTGAATGAGCTTTAGGGTCCCTTCCAACACAAACCACTCTATGATTCTCCATGGTTCTATGTGAGTGTCAAATGAGGGTGATGCAGGGCTTAGGGCTAAGCTCTTTAAAAGGAAGAGCATAAACCTCCCCATGAGCTATAGATTTATGTATTCATCTTAACCTCAACCATGCCCTTTGTCTACCGCAAGGGTTTGAAACAGACCCCTTCTCTGAGTACTGCAAGACAAAAGGGGGCTCTGCAACTTGTCATCTCCTCCACAGCTTTCCCTGGAACCTCTTCCCCTCAACACGCCATGCATCTTTTCCCTATAATTTGCATATAAGGCACTGGATGAGCAGAGCATCTGCTCCACTGGGGACAGAGGGAGGCATGAGGCACTGGTGCAACCTTCCATGGTCTGAATGAGCGTCACCTTCCCCATTCACTGCACATGATGTGAGGCACCACCAGCCATTGCCTATCACAGCAGGTGTGATTCAACCAACTAGTTAGAGGAAAGCAGAGAGACGCTCCTTCCAGCTGGTGGGGAAGGTTGGAGAGGCAAAACTGCCTGTAGGGAATTGAGTTGTGCTCTGATGTTTGACTATAGCACAGTAATTCCCTGCTGCCAGCTTGGAGAGTGATTCACCCCATCCTATGTGCCTGTGCCTGCCCGAACAGTGCTCACCTCGTCAGTCTGTTGGTCAGTCTGTCTCTCTGCATTCTCCTGTCTGTCTGCCTTGCAGAAGCAACCCCTTGGCAGCAGAGGCAGTGATGCATTGCTGAAGTTCAGCTGCCTCCCAGAGGTGACTTCAAAGTTGCCTGGTGCGTGCTGCTGGCAGTGGGGCTGGGGCTGCAACATGAAATAACCAGCACAGCACAGAGGGGACAGGAGGGTTTAGAGCCATTTTGTCAGGAGCTGAGCAAGAACTCAGCTACTTCTACATTGTGGAGTCCTGGTTCAAATTAGTGCCAGACCAACTTCAAAAGAGCTGCAGGCACTGTATGGAGAGGCGTCTGAGCGGGCTCTGCCTCACTACAGCATCCAGCCCGCGGCCCTAATCCAGCAAATGTGTGTCCCTGGACTACCCTTATGCTTAAAGAGAAGCATTATGTACTTCAGGTAGGCAAGCCCAAACAACTCCTAGCAGCACAGCTCCTTGTGCTTCCCAATTTGGATCCCCAGATGCCCGTGTGGAGAAGAGCTCTAAGTCTGGATGAGATGCTACAGTAGCTACATTACCACCTAAGTACAATGCATCTCAGGGGAATTTGGGTGCTACTGTTTTCACTTGGAAACTAGAAAGCAGGAGTGATGGGAAAACTGGAGTAACACCCAAAACTGGCTGAATGTCACTGAACCACAGAAAGTTTAAGCATTGGCCAAAGTTTGAGCCAGACTCTTTAACAAAATAGTCCTGTCTGTCTTTCACTTTATACAGCTGATTAAAAAAGAAGGGCCCAGACAAGGGAAGAAAAACACTCACCCTTCCCCAAACCTGCCTGTTCTTGGAAGCACAGCTAAAGCTTATTCCCATTCGGACTGCACATTACAAAGCTCAAGGCCAGCCAGGTCTGGGAATTGCTCATGCTCTTACGAGCACTGGGGTTTTAGAAGCATTGCAGAAAGAAACAAGGTTCCTGGCTATCAAACCCACCCATT
This sequence comes from Agapornis roseicollis, assembly GCA_002631895.1. Classification (NCBI taxonomy): domain Eukaryota; kingdom Metazoa; phylum Chordata; class Aves; order Psittaciformes; family Psittacidae; genus Agapornis; species Agapornis roseicollis. Next base: position 47,671 of record NDXB01008663.1, read on the forward strand.
CACAGACACTGGGGTTGGGCAACAGCCTGGCATCAGCTTTTCCTGGCAAGGAGGAGGGCAGCACAATTACAAACTGAAGCAAGAAGCGGCACAACCAAACTGGGAACCTGCCAGCCAAGGAGGAAGACAAAACAACTAACACAGACCTGACAATGGCAGGTTGTTTCACCTACATCCATATCCCTCCTTCTACATCCCATTGCTCAGGTCACCTGCTGCAAAAAGATCTCCCTGATGTGGGATCACCAGATGGGAATTGTGCTGCATCCCTGTGGGGTTTTCCTGCTGAGGAGATGCTGATACCAAGGGAGAGGGGGAAACTATGGACTCCCAATGGGATCCAAGGGCAGTGACCACCCATGCTAGACAGAGGCTGATGTCTTTGGTCTCCATGCAGTACAGGCAGATGCACAAGAGCTGTTTTGAGGTGTTGGGAAGATATAGATGCACTGCATCGCCTGGCCTTGAACTGCAGTGTGTCTATACTACAGACATGGAGAGAAACAGCAAAGAAAGGGAAACCTGTCCCAGACTGACTACCCTGGGAACTCCAGCTGCCCCTTACACAGTCTAAACAAATAGTGATTTAAATTACTCAGAACACCCAGTCTTCTTCTATGTATCCCCAAAGAGTGTCATAAAACGTCTACAGAAAGAGCTCTGTTAACCTTTGCTGCCCTGCTTAGAGGCACATATTTCAGCTCCAGTTAAACCTAAGTTTAATAAACTCTTGGCCTCTATAGGATCCCTCCGACCCAGTATGGATCTATCCACTGGTATTTCACCAAGGTAGGGAGCCACCACTGCTGCCCCAGCCTCTGATGGAAGCCCACCATCAGTCATGGGTGCTACTCATTGCCATGCTGGGGCCATGATGAGGAGGGAAAGGATGTTTGAAGCTCTCTCCCTTCTCCCCTCAGCCCTGAAATCTAACCCACAGCTTAGTACACTCCTAGCTCTGGAGATTTAGCTCCACATCCTTCATATCACAGCAGAGAGAAGGTGCACATTCCCTGTGGGAGCCAGGGTAATCTAAGCCTTTTGAATGACACCAATAGCTGCTGTGCTCAGGGCAAATACTGGGAAACACTTCACGGTTTAAATACAATGCTTTCTTAATTGATATATGTATGTATATGTGTAGTTCTGTAATCTCTTGATGAAGTTTTGCCATCTTATCAAGAAGCAAAAACAATACTACATGGCTTGGACAATTACTCTCGTGAGACCTTTGTGTTAAAGCCCAGCCACATGGTTCACAAAGGAAAGGGATGAAAATGATTTACAGAAGCAGTGAGGCAAAGGCTTATTGATAATGAGGCACTAAGAGGAAACGGGATGAATGTGCCTAAGGTTCCTCTGGTAAATGAATAATGAATGGTATTCACAGCCAGCGACTTCCATTTTTCATCTTGAGTTGAGAATACCAAGATGCAGGGCAAATGACAGTTATTAAGGGAAAAGAATACATTAGGTAGTACTGAGCAAGGAAAACACCTACAGAAGTGTGCTCTTACATAGGAAAGGGGGGTTGTGAATTGCTCAAAGGGTAAATTGTGCTTGTCGAGTAATTCAGGGCACTCCAAGGTCAGGGAAGGAAAAGGGGTTTCGTTTCATTTGAGGGCTACTTCAATTTGCAACACATTTAATTGTCACCAGGGGAAAGAAAAGTGGAAAAAAAAACCCAAACCAACCTAACAGAAGTAGGTTTACATGAGCCAAGAGAATCTGACCTTTACTTTCTTCTCCACCTCTAGGGTTCACTTCTCTCCCCAGACTGCCCATACCTGGTGAGCTGCACTCTCACAGCATCCTACCCTCCAGCCACTTGACCACTGAAGTTACCAGCATCTGGCCACTGCCTGCACTTGGTGGTGACTGGACCAGGCCAAGATGTGGATCTCAGCATCACCTGAGGCACCAAATTCCTTCATAAATCCGCTGTAAGAGCAGATTTTTTTGGGGAGGATATTTGCCCTTTTTGCTGCTTTAGCTACAGATGGCACCCAGAGCAGTGTGGAGATCAGCACTGAAGAACTGACTCTGCCAGCTGGGGGTAGCCCCTGGCTGCTCAGCACCATGATTGAATAACAATGGACCAAATATATCTGTTGGACACAGGAAGATGAGCAGCAAGAGCACTGTGTGAAGGTCTTTCTTTCTTATCTCTTTTCATAGAATCCCAGACTGGTTTGGGTTGGAAGGGACCTTAAGGCTCATTCAGTTGCAACCCCTGCCATTGGCAGGGACACCTTCCACTAGAACAGGTTGTTCCAAGCCCCTGTGTCCAACCTGGCCTTGAACACTGCCAGGGATGGGGCAGCCACAGCTTCTCTGGGCACCCTGTGCCAGCGCCTCAGCACCCTCACAGGGATGAACTTTTTCCATATATCCAATCTAAATCTCTCCTCTGTCAGGTTAAAGCCATTCCCCTTTGTCCTATCCCTACACGCCCTCATAAAAAGTCTCTCTCCAGATTTCTTGTAGACTGAATTAAGGTATTTAAAGGCCACAATAAGGTCTCCCTAGAGCCTTCTCTGCTCCAAGCTGAACAACCCCAACTCAGCCTGTTTTATAACATACTTCTTTCTTCCAGGGTCTTTAGTTTATTATACTGGAGCTCTACCCCCAGAGAGAAGTTCTCCACTTTTTTCTCGTTGCCCAGAGTGTGAAGGCAATCCTTACTTATGTCCTCTGGGCTTCACACAGCATTCATTGGGCATACCAGAAGGTTACACAGAGATGCCTGAACCACGATGATTTCTGTGAGATAAGGCACTGCTATTGCTCATGTTGTATGAATGGTAAACCCAGTCAGAGAGCCACCAAGCTCACAACAGCCACTGAGATATCCAAGCCTAAGCTTTAAAGAGTACTTTGCATTGTCCAATATCTTTGTAGCGTGGAGGTGAAGGTCCTGTTTGCCTCAGATATGTCTCTCAGACACCCTGAATCATGCAATACCTTTGTATGTCAGTCACTCAGTCCTAAGCCCCCATTCAATCTGACACACTCCCCAGTCTTCAGATCAAGTTTCTGCCACATCACTATTTCTTATCCCAGCCCTCTGCTGCTTCCCACTACAGCTTTTCCTGTGTCTTCAGTTACATCAAGCGGTTTGCTTTGCTTGGGTCCAAGCAAGGCTGGACCATCAATTGGGGTAAGCTGCTGGTGCAGGAAGAGTGAGTTCAGACCTGGCTGGAACCATGCCCAGGACATGGCAAATCTGCAGTGTGTTTAGGTGTGAAAATCAAAGCTGTTGCTACAGAGTGAGGGCTACGTCTCCTTAAGGCTTGTTCTTAGATAACTGTTCAGAGGAAAGGCACAGAGCATATTTCCCACCCAAAGCCCAGCTCTGCAGCACAGTGCACCAGAAGTTATGAGATGAAACACTGTCAGATTTTTATCCCTCTCACATGGAGAGCACAAAAATGTGCTTCAGTTTTAGCTGCATTCTTGGAAACAGCACCACTGATTCTGACGACCTTTAAAAAATAATAGTATTATAAATACTGCCGGAGGCAAACAACTGCTGTGGGAGCTTTCAGGCCAAATTGTTGTTTTTGTTTTGATGAAGTTAGAAGCAACTGGAGGCAGGATTTTGGGAGGAAGTGTCAGACAGTAGACACAAACAACAGGGACTCTGGTAATGCACTTCCTAACAGAGAACAAAAAATCATGGCTCTTGGAAAGAGTGAGGCTCCTGGAGCACCACTAATTCTCAGCAGAACTGGGTGATTATGTGAAAGATGATGACCATGAAAATCAGCCTAAATTAAAAAGTGCATCCGCATCAGCTGAGCTCATGCCCACTTTTGTGTTTGTTTCCAGTTAACATTCCAGGATGGGATCGTATTGACATGAGTGACTGCAAATGTCAAGCAAACATTAGCAAATATTTACAGAAATTATCTTTAGGAACTTGTGAAAATGAAGTATGTGCCCCAGAGAAACCTATTTCTGCCAGTAATGCTCATCCAACTAGGAAACAGAAGCCTCTTATCTCATGTGTTCACCATGTACCTACCTCCCACTCACCATCACAGATCACCATTCAGCTGCTATTCCTTGCACTAGTTGATATACACAATGTACTGACCAAAGAGCACTCACAAACATCATCCCAACAACAAACCTGGGTCCCAAACACACCTTGGAAAATCATACTTTGATCACAAGTTGTAAATAGAATGCAAAGGCTGTCTCCCAAAATATTTCCTTAGGGAAGTGCTTGTTTTGGGAGGTTTCTGAGCTACATCTGTGTGCTGAGCCTCCAGTTCAGAAGGGATTTGCCTAAAGAAGATGCCATCCCTACACCAGTACCACAGCCAGAGCTTCAGTGTTTAAGTCACCTTTTCTATCAGGGTGGGAAGCAGTATGAGGCCTCAACAGCACATGGGAAGTGACTGCAGGCAGGGTGCCCTGGAGAAGAGAATAAAATACACAGTCATAAAACATGGGCTGGAATCACTCCCATACAGGCTGAGAAAGTTGGGGCTGTTCAGCCTGAAGAAGGGAAGCTGCGTGGAGACCTCAGAGCACTTTCCAGTGTCTGAAGGGGGCCTACAAGGATGCTAGAGAGGGACTCTTCATCAGGGGCTGTAGTGATAGGACAAGGGGTGATGGGTATAAACTGAAACAAGGGAAGTTCAGGTTAGAGATAAGGAAGAAGCTCTTTCTTGTGAGGGTGCTGAGGCGCTGGCACAAGGTGCCCAGAGAAGCTGTGGCTGCCCCTTCACTGGCAGTGTTCAAGGCCAGGTTGGACACAGGGGCTTGGAGTAACCTGGTCTAGTATGAGGTTCTCCTGCCCGTGGCAGGGGGTTGGAACTGGATGAGCTTTAAGATCCTTTTCAACCCAAACCATGCTAAGAATATATGAATCAATACAAGTCAAAGCACTGGTCTAAACAGTACATACTATTTCAGAGTTTCCTAGTAAGCAAGATCCCTTTTCAACCCTTCCATCTTCCTCTACTCTTTAGAAATAAGCTTGTCTGGGAAGAATGAAATTTGGGAAGAACAAATAAAAGCTTCAGTTTCCAATGTCTGAAGACTTGGCATCAGTGGGGCTACTAGGCCTCTGCTTCCCAAAGCATTCCCAGCTCTTGAGCTCAGAGCATCTGCAAAGAAAGCTTGCGGACGAGCTGCAACGGGTTGCTTTCTCCTTCCTCCTTATCTCAGACTAGGCTTCCTGCACACTGTCTTCTCAGATTTACTATCTCACAATACATTTGGGTCATGTTTTTGCAGACTTCATGAGAGACAAACATGCCTGTGTGGGAATGTGTGATTTCTGCTGCAATCCATTCTGTTCAGAAGGCTCTTAGGAGAAGATATACAGTCGCACATAAATAATGGGGCTTCAAACTGCAAAACTCCTTCAGTGAACACAGTTATTAGGCTGTAGCTTCCAACAAGCCAGGGTTTAGAGCCAAGGTTTTATTGCTAGAGCAAGCTGTGGAAGGTCTCCATCCCGAAGAAGGGGTCAGATAGCCCTTGTGCTGTGCTTGCTGGTACCAAGAATCTGCCTGGAGTTAGGGACTCTGTTTGTCGGTCGGTTTCTCTGTTTTCCAAAGCAAAGATACTTTGGAAAACAGAATTGGCTTAAATCACACCATTCTTTCTCACTGACACCTCCTGCAGCTGATGAGCTTGAGGGCAGCAAACAGGGATAGCGCAACTGCTATACAGTCAAATTTGCTTCAAACTGTAATACATATTGGACTGAATCACAGAATCAACTAGGTTAGAAAAGACATCAAGTCCAAATAACCTGCTCCTGTAAGCAACTCCTCTGTAAAATAACTCCCAGCTGAAAGGGAGGGTGATGTGTGTGGGTAACTTTGTCAACATGATCTGACGTTAACAGAAAACTCTGGTGCCTCATCTCCTGTCAATAGACTGATTGATGTTGAGATGCTACAGTAAGAAGCTGTATAGATTATTACCAGCTGCGGACAGTGTGGAAGCCAGTGATTATAGAATCAGCCAGGTTGGAAAAGACCTTTAAGACCTTTAGGATCAAGTCCAACTGTTCTCCAACACTGCCAAGGCCACCACCATGGTACTGGGGGCCTTGTCTACACAGTGTGTGAACACTTGCAGGGATGGTGACTCCAGCCCTGCCCTAGGCAGCCTGTTCCAATGCCTGAGAACCCTCTGGGGAAGGAATTGTTCCTAATATCTCTCTATTTAATGGGTCTATCCCTCAGGAGAAAGCTCTGTGAGGAGAGCAGGGAGCTGTGGAGCAGAGCTACCTACCTGAAGAAGGGGTAGCATGGCCAATGCCCCTTTGTGCAGGACACAACAGGCCAAAGAGCAGGCAGGGGCAGCTTTATCCATTGCTCTGGATACACCTACCCTGCTCTGGGATGAGCTTCAAGCAATCTAAGCTGCTTTCATCTGCTGGTTTCATCAGTTTGCCAATGCTCACATGGCTGCATCAGTACTTCTGGCACAGGACTGAGCGAAAGGGAACTGCTTTACTCACCACCACCAGGCACAACCACCCCTTGCTCAGCCCCCTGACAGCCCCATGGACCTGCTTCATCTCAGACATAGGTGGAAGATGATTGTCAGAGCAACCAATTTAGCTATTTACATACTCAAATTGGGTTTCCCATCTGGCCATTTTCATTGAGCCAGCTTGGACCGATTCTGCTACCACTGGGATGCTACTGCAGGCTTTCAGCTGCTGATCCCTTTCCCTTTGACCCCTTGAGGTGGAGTTCTCAGCAGTGTTTTGTGTTTAATAAAATCTATGGGTTAAACCAGGCCATTCTCTATTTTCCCCAGGAGGGAACTACTGTCAGATTCAACAACCACAGCCATATTCTTGGCCTTCAGGACCCACTCAGTTCCCCTCATAACTCTTCCTGGGCCAGGATGCACTGGCCCTTTATGTGTTAATGCACATATGTGGTTACTGACAAACACCATGGTTTATCTGCTTTGAGCTCCTTAATCTCTCCATCTCCATGGGATATGGGCTCAGTCAGATTCCCAAACATAAGCCTACAATGGGAGGCAGTGCTCTCATTTGTTATTCTCGAGAAAAACCCTAACCATTCCAACTAATTATTGCAGACTCCAGATAGGCCAGAACAATGCATACCAAATAGCCCAACTTTATGCATCTATTGCAAGGAGTATGCTGTTTCCTGGCTGGGCTAGTCCTGGCCCTTTTGTCCTTCTGTTGTAAATGATCTTGTAAATGAAATAAGAAAATTAGATTGGATATAAGGAAGAAATCCTTTACTGTAAGGGTGCTGAGGCACTAGAATGGGTTGCCCAGGGAGGTTGTGAGTGCTCCATCCCTGTCAGTGTTCAAGGCCAGGTTGGACAGAGCCTTGGGTGACATGGTTTAGTGTGAGGTGTCCCTGGCCATAGCAGGGGGATTGGAACTGGATGATCTTTAGGTCCTTTCCAACCCTAACTATTCTATGATTCTATTATCTGCAGGGTAAGTCAGTTGTTTTCTGGTGCAAGACACACCAAGATGCTGACGTGGGGAAGGCAGACACCTTGAGGAGCAGCACTGGGACACCAGGCAATGTAAATGGGGGCATCTAGGCCAAGTGTTATGCAGTTGGCTCAATGCCTCCTCCCCTCTCCACCATCCATAAGACATTTGGTAGTACCTCCTATTGTGTTTACCAGCATCTGACAAACCTGCCGAAATACTTTGGCCGCTACTTTGTTGAACACTCTTCATGTCTAGGTCCCCAAATATGGTGAAAAATTCATCCCTTAGAAGCCTGGTTGCAATCACAGCCTCTTGGCTCCTTTTTGGGTAAACTTCAGGTCATTTTCTAAAGAAATCCATAGCTACCAACAAATATTGTCTGGCAGATTCCATCTCAGGCAAAGGCCCAACAACATCAACAGCAATGAATTGCAGTAAGGTCCCCAGGAGACACTGCTCAGTAGGGCTTCTCCCAATCTTTGGAGACCTGCTATTGAAACAGAACACATGCAAGAAATGCATCACATTTCCTGTAGTGATTTTACATCGTCTGTCTGCGTTTTCCTCAAAACCAATTTGGCTTAACTTCAGGTTTTGCAACCTCAAGATGGCCAATGGTTTTGACATCAGAATGAAACCTCAGAGCTTCTTTTTGAGTGTTACGGGTATAATAAGCTCTCATGACTACTCATCACCCATTGTTTTATTTCCCCATCTCCTATACAACATTTCATCTCTAAATGCCAAGCTTTCCCACCATGACCAGAGAGCTTTTACCCTGCTACTCTGAAGAGAATCTATACTTAAAGCGGTTGCAAAATGAGGGTGTTTTTCAATCACACCTTCTTTCAATGCCAGGTGCCTTTTTGACTGACACTTCTAGCTCCTTGAACTCTGCTTTCACAAACCTACATCTACGAGATGTAGTTTTCATTCCTGTAGACTGTGAAAGAAAGGAGATAAGAAAAGATGCAGTCTCAATCGTTTCTTGCTGTCTTGCAAGAAGGAGGTGTTTTCCCCCAAAAAGGCACTTAAACAAGACACCATATGCCTCATCTATAATGCAGGGACTTGTGGCTAGTCATGCAGTACCTACTGTGTTGGTCTTTTAAGTGAGGGCTGCCTTAAACATGTGATAGAAGACCCATGCTATGGACATGTACTAACATGAAAGCCATTTTCACCTCCCGATATCCACTGTGGAAAGTAAAATGAACCTAGTAAGGCACATCCCAGATATTATCTATTAATGGCAAGGCGCGAGCACCCTTTGATTCATGTATCACACAGCAAAGCTCTTTCTGGCCTCTTTTTCTAACCAGGACAACAAAGGAGGTCCAAGAACTGGCTACAAGCTCAAAGAGGCAGCGCAGGAGCCTGCCCAGGGAGGCAGGCACCACAAGCAGATTGCCCAAACCTCCTGCTTTCACATAAGCCATGTCTTTAAAGGAAAACACCCCAGGCTGACAGCCCTGGTGCTCACTGACCAGGTCCCAACCACAGTTATGCACACAAAGAGGGTTAGTTCATCCCCCACCTTGGCTACGTGGAGCATTTTCCTGGATCCCAGTGGTCCGGTCTCCTGCAAGGATCCTTTCCTCACTCCTTGTCTTTCCTCCATTTTGGACTGTCCCATCATCCCCTTCTCTGCCTAGTTTCAATTACCAGCTGCAGTACCTGAATGAGCATCTGTGATGACTATAAATTACACAGGTGATAAACCCCTCTCTTGTTACTTGGCTTCCCCTGTAGCCCTCCCTCTGAAGTGGACCGCTGCCAAATGGAGGCAAATATGTCATTAAACCAAGAACTGCAATATTTGACACCAAAGCAAAGGAAAAGGGGATTTACAGCACAGCCAACCCTTCCCAAAAGCAAACTAATTAAAGGCTACAAGGGAAGAGTGGGGTTCTATGAACATCAACTTATTATCCAGCCCTGGGCACCACAAAGCCTTGTTACAGCTTCAACTCTAACTTGAAAGCAGCATCACTCAGCTTTGCATGTGCAGCTTCAGGTCCTCTTGTTTCCTGAGTTAAGTTTGAGCCTTTCAGTGGATTTTTATGAGGCTCTGTCTTGAATAGCCATGTATTTATAACAACCCTCTCTGTGGATATTTCTCCACACTTAAACTGAGCCACTGCACTCATGTTTGATGTTGTAGCCAATCCCCCACTACTTTCTATCCTGCAGAAGTCTCTTTTTCTAATAGCTTAGAAGTGGTATGAACTGGATGGAAATACTCTTCTCTCTAGAAAAAGATCTTATAGCTATATAAAGCAACCAGCTCCCTTCTTCCAGTAGCAGCTTTCTGACTCCTGTTCAAGGACTGAAATGCAATATTTAAGCTCTGCAATAAATCCCACAGCTCCATGGAGTGTTCCTGGCCTCCTGCACGATATGCCTAAGTGTCTAGCAATTGGTCCATCGGCTATTTATCTTGGAAGTCCTCACTGGCATCTGGAGACATGAGGAATACAAAGTGTCTGCAGGTCCTCTGCCAATTTAGGTGGGTCTCCTCTTCCTCTTGCCTTCTAGCATTTGGCTGTGTCCTGTCTAGCTCAAGATGATATCTGGCTCCAATCTGCTTATGAAGGTTCAGACCAAATCTTGATAAGCCTGGTTATGTCTATGATGCAGTGCTTCTCAGCTCTCAGGTATGGGTCCTTGCCACAGCTGTGTTCCTGACTCCATTCCAGGATGAGGTCTGGGCATGTAGCATCCCAGGAAAGGCTGGAAAAGAACCACATGGGGCTCAAGAAGATCCAGAAGCCTCCTGAACAGAGACCAGCACTATGGTCCAGGCTACAGAGTGTATCCTGCCCCAACATTTGGCCTCAGGCTCTTCTCTGAAGAAGCACTGTAGAGCAAGGCTCCATCCAACTCTGTTTTCCAGCCAGCCATGCAGTGGGAACGAATATACATCGGCCTCCCATGGGGTCTTTTCTTGAGTGGCATTGCTGGGGCTGGAAAAACCTGATGCTGTGGGGCCTCCCTGTGCTTGCATTCCAGAACACACATGCTGGGAATGACCGATCCTACAGGCAACCCAAACCCTACCTGGCAGACCCAACAGCCTGAGACCAGCACCAGGCCCAGCAGGCTGGTACCCTGGTGAGCTTTTGGTTTCCCTTTTGAGAAGGTTTTCTATTCTCTGAGATGGTTTGCTGTTCTCTGAGATGATTTTCTATTCTTTCACAACCTTTGTTGTGGCTCAGGATTCCTATTAAGTTTCAGGCTGAATAGCCTTTTCCTTTTCCCCCTGTTTTGTGAAGCATCTTCTAGCTGGTGTCATACATATGCCCCAGCACCTCACAGGGTTGGGGTCTTGCAGCTCAGCCTTCTCTCTGGGCACTATGTATCTCAGCACTGAGTCATTCTTTGATAGCTTCTGACCCTTTCTGGGAGAATTCCCAACATTGCCCTCTCCCTGTGCACAATTTACAACTTTGTTTTGTTTTGCTTTGCTTTGATTCTGGTATTAATTCCTTTCACTTTCCACTGCTCCCAAATAGGCTGGATGCAGATAACAAGCACCTTTGTTATCTGATTCTTCTTGCATCGAAAGAATGAATACAGTTCCCTGTTTATCTCTTTGGAAACTGCACCACTGTTACTACTCCTGACTGAAGCCATCCCAAATCCCAAGGAGGCAGCTTCCACTGTATGGAAGAACTGAGGAGACCAGATATATTTTATGCAGGGTGCCTGCACACCATCTCCCTGAACACAACAGCAGTCAGGCAGGAGTTATTTTGAGCCATTACAAGTTTCCTTTCTTTCCCCCAGCCAGAAGCCTGCCCCACATATTTGCTCCTTCTTTTCCTCAGGTTCCTCATTTCCCATTGCTAGTATTTCTCTGATGGGCCTTGACTTTCTGTTGACTGCCCCCTTTGGTTCTGTAGTGTTTTCAGACTTCTACTGAACAAAGGTGGTTGCTGTCCTCATAAACCTTGCAGAGTTTTTACCCAGCCTCAGCATACAGCATGTTTACCAGGGACTAAACCAGTTTACCTTTCAGGCTCCATCACCAGCTGAAAAGTCACTTGTCTTACAGCTAACGAACAGAGCTATAGATAATAGAAAATATATTTAGAACTAGTACTGATTCAACCATTTGTTTCCAGCAAACATTAACCACAACAGGATAAACCCTTAAACTGCATCTTCACTAAGAAAATAAAGTATCAGAGGTAAATAGGCATTTAACTGCTGAGATAGGCGATGCAATGGCCTTTGATCAGTGTTAGATAAGGATTGACCATAGCTCATGACATACCAGCTTGTCATGGCTAAATCCTCCTGAGACCTAAAGATAGCAGCTACTAAATGTTGAATCACAGCTATTCTCATCAGAGATAAAAAATATGATGCTAGCAGATTCATACTTACATAGTCCATAAAATCAGTTGCAGACCACCTTCCATAATAGCGCTGAGTTTGCCACTGCTTATCACCCATCCAAGATACCTCCTTTTCTTCCTCTGCCTCTTCTGATTCATCTCTGTTCCTTCCTCCCTCCACCCCTATTGTTGTTTAACCTCAGCCAGCAACTCACACTGAAACCAGGACAATCCCTCTGTCCCATTCCTCACTGACCCATCTTTCTGATCAAAAAGTGACCCTAGAGGAATTGTGCTGATCACAATTGCTCTTTCACATCACGTCTACTTATGTGACGCTCCAAATATGAAGATGATTTGAAAGCACAAATGAAAAGCAGATACACCAGTGTGTGTAATAACATTGATTCACCTGAACTTGCACAGAAAACAAAGTGGAGGTCATTTATTTAGTATAGGTAAACTGCTTTCCTTCTTTACTTGTGAACTTTCATTTACAAGTTGAGGCAGCTGAGAGACATTTAACTATGGTAAATTACTCTACTGCTTCCTTCATATGAAACGTTCCTATCCATCTCTTACTAAATGTTTCTCAAGTCACAGGGGTCCTGTGTTAGCTGTGCTACTGCTCAGGCTTCTCCTAATCTATTTCTCTTTTCCTTGTGAAAATGTATCTACATGAAGACATTAGATCCATGCTTTCCAAGCTGATTAACAATGGAGATGGGATTTGTTTTTTCCTCCAAATGTGTAGGAGGAATATCTCAGAAACATAGGACTTTAGGGGCAGAGATTTCTCAGCCTTTTCTGAAAAGCAGTAACCCAAGCATACAAGAACAAACCAATTGCTCCAGCTTCTTGCATCGAATAAGGACCTGGCTGTCAGGCAACGTGAGCTCAGCCTCCTTCCAAATCACACACAGGGCCGCTACTCCATGAGTTTTCCAACTCTGGCATTGAGCTCCTTCCCCGGCCACTAAGGGCTTCCTTTTCCTGGAGCCATAGCTCTGGAAAGGTCACGCTGATGCTATGGAGCAGCGACAGCTTCACTTTGTACAAGCTATTGGTTTGAATTTCAGCTTTTCTGACTGCAGAATGGGAAGAAAAGTCTTTTACTGCTGCAGGACACATCACCCTTCTTGCATGAGAATAGCTACAGCTACCCAATGCCCTGAACAAGATAATAAAGCAGCTTAAGGACTCCAGGGAGCAAAACTAGCTAAAGAGCTGGGAACTAGGGTGATGGAATGGACAGGGCTGTGGCTGGAGATGTCCCTTAGCAGCAGTCCTTGGCTGCGAGCCTCCCAGACACCACCTCTCTCTTACAAGGGAAACTCATCACCGCTTTGAATGCAGGGCTTGGAAAAGGAATAAATCTTCAAGATCTGAGGGATTGAAGGCTGCACATTAGCTCCCCTTAAACCCTGAGTGCATTTAACTTGGGAGGTTAGAAACCACAGCCAAAGAAATCTCTTTTGATTCAGAACTTGTTTTGAGCAGTCATCCATAAAGCAGCCAGTGAATCACTCCAGCCAGTTAGTCATGCAACCACACTGAACGTACACTCAAAAGGCTGTGCAAAATAAACAGCCTGCAGCCCCAGATAACACACATAGAGCTCATTTGCCCTATCTGGCATCAGCATATATTGTTAATAGGACTCCTACACCGAACCCTTAGGAAAAGATGCAAGTAAGCATCTCCAAATCTCTTTCCCCATCAGTATTTTCTCTTCTGCATCGCACTCGATTGCTTTCAAAACAATTCAGACTAGTAGAAGTTTTAAAGCTCTTTCTCCCTCTTTCCGTTCCCTTCTCCTTGCTGGTAACGTCCTGGTGGGGTTACAAATGTGCGCTGCAGAAGCGTGGGGCTAAAGAGGAGTTAATCCCAATCAGCAGCGGGACAAGTCGAAAATAAACAGCTCTAGTGCGAAAAGAAACCTTCCTGCAAGGAGGGAGCGGCAGGAATACAGAGGGAGGGAGGCTCCCGGTTCTTTGACACATGAGTGTTATAAACAGCTCGGGTCAGGAATCCTAGAAGAGCCTCCAGCCAGATCTACCGTCCAAGTCTACGGACGAGAAAAAACCCTTTGGGAATGATTCTAAGAGATCCGCGACCCAAATCTTCCTGCGCAGCCGGGGGAAGAGGCGTGAGCCCTACCTTCGTGTCCTGCTCCCTGAGGAAATCCCGCAGGTTTTCCGCGGAGGAGATCCCGCACCTCCGAGTGTCTGCTCAAACAGAGGCTTAGCCAAACTCCTGGCGAGAGCTCCCTCCCCTCCCTGGGAGGGTGCCGGAGCCCTTGAATGGCAGATCTGGTGGCCCTATTGTGGAAAAGAGAGGGCGATTGCCAGGGCGGCGTCAGCAGCGCTCCGGAGGCCGACGGCCGAGCCTCGCCGGAGTCCCGCAGCACCGGGAAGGGCCGGCCCCGCTCGCCCGCTTTCTCGCCACGGTGCCCGACCCCCTCCCCTTCCCCCGCGGCCCCACTCGCGCCTCCCACCGCACACTTCTCCCCTTTGCACTCTCCCCTTGAGCCCGTGGGGATCCGCGCAGCGGCATCCCCCGTATCCCACATCACTGCCCGATGGGTGAGATGCGACCCGCGCACTCCCCGACGGCGCTGGGGAAGGAACCGAGAGACGAGACCAAAGCTGCGGGGAGAGGGAAGGGGAGGCAGGACCGGGACCCCCTCCCAAAGCCCACCTCACATCGCGGACAGGCCGGTGTTGGAGCGGTCACTGCGGGATGCGCAGCGGGGTTAACGCTCGCAGTCCCCGGTGCGGGGACACGGCATCACCCGGTGTGGAGGAGCCCTGAAAGGATCCCAGGCAGCCGGGGCAAAGGAGCAGATGCCGCCGGTGAGCCCTGGAGCAAGGGGAGCTCCGCAAAGCCCTTGAACATCGAGGAGAGGGGGGATCTGCTCGGCGGGGAGCCCCGAGCCTGGCAGCCAGCGGTGTCTCACGGGAGGCGGAGGGGGGACCGCCAGCGCGCTCTTCCTGCCGTGCCTGCAGTTTACATTACATTAGGGGGAGGAGGAGGAGAAATGCATTAAAAGTGTCAATTTAAAGAAGCACGCAGCGAGCCTCCGATTCCTACGGCAGTTGCTTTCTGCACGTCTATTAATAACGCACTTTAGGCTCCGCTTTTTATTTGATCGCTAAATAAAAGAAACGGTCTCGTTATTTTCATAACCCGGCACTTAAAGAATTTCCTCCGTTAGAGAAAGCCCGTTTCCTTCCTCCTGTTTCCTTTGAGCAAACTTCCCCATCGCATTCGCCTTCACTCCCCAAAGGATTTCTTTTTTCATTTTTTTTTCCAGCCAGTATTTCTATACAGCAATATATTTACATATTTCTGTGTGTGTATACAGGTACATGCACACATATGTTTCAAGACATATAACTTACTTCAGCTCCACGCAGTGGAAATAGCAACTCAGATTACTACAGCACATAAATCATTCCAAAGATTTTCCTCCTCCAAAGGGAAAAAGATATATAACCTGGTCTAAAGATATACCTGCTCTAACTCTTTATTGAAGAGTTCGGCTTTAATTGCCTGCGGGATAAGCAGTACCCCGCATGTACGGCAGGGAAAACGGGGAGAAGTGCTTCGGCGACCGCCGCTCCCGTTCTCGGTTTGTTTGCCGCCACAGCTCTCCCCGGCCTATATTTACCCGTACAGTGCAATGGAAGGGCTTAGATCTAGAAATAGAAGCCGAGAGCAATAGATTTCAGGCACAGGCTTTTTATAACTCGAAAGGACGTGTTTATTAAAGAATTAGAATAAAATTAAACACAAAATAAAGGGGGGGGGGGGGGGGCATTTTTTCTGCCCGGCCCC
>NDXB01008663.1:72821-87140 GCA_002631895.1 Agapornis roseicollis
GGGGGGGGGGGGGGAGAAGGGAGGGGAACACGGTGGGACAGGCGGGGAGGCCGAACGAAGGGCAGAATGCTCCCCGGGGCCGCCTGTGCCGCAGCCCCGCGACCCACCTCCAGCATCCCTCGGGAAAGAGGAGCAGCTGGTGCCTGCTGCCGGGAGCGATGAAAAGCGCTCCCAGGGAGGGACCGTGGGTATTTTTAATTCCTAATCTGAGGCACTCGGAGAAGACAACCAAGACCCGCGCCCCATTCCGCTCCCCGTGGTGTCTGGTTCAGCGCCCTCGGGCTGCCCGGCCGCTGGATTTCGTTTGTTCTTCTCCTTGCCTGATGTCCGGACAGATATTTTCCACGCTGGGTAGTTTGTAAAATATCCGTCGGAATAGCCAAAGCCACCCCTAAACCGAACAGGAACTGATCTCCTCATAAAGCAACACCTGAAGCTCTGCTAAGAATAATAACCGCTGTGATTTCTTTCTTTCCCTGATTATAATCGCGTCCCAGTTACAGTTATCACAGCAACATGTTAGGCGTTCGCTGTACCATGCACAAGCCTATTTTCCGTGTGATTTGCCCCAATATCTACTGACTCACCACAGCTGAAGCGCTCAGCCCCGTAGTTCGGGTCTCCTGCCCCGACGGAGAGCGCTTCAGGAGCCGTGGCTGCGGCTTTTCACACATTCCGCTGTTCCAAGAGCCGGTCCCCAGTTCAGTGGAACTGGAGGAAACCCCTCTTGCTTTAGCAGGTTTATTCCAGGAGGTGTATAACAGGGTTTGGGGTTTCTTATGGATGTGGAAAACTCCCTTCCAGAAATGTCCCGAGGAAGAGGAAGAGCAGGACAAGGGGGGAAGTGGGGGGGTGGGGGGTTGCAAGTAACTCCCTGAATGGTTTCTCCCCTCGGGACGCTCCGCAGCTTGCCTGCAGCCCCCTGCCCGGCTTTCGTGCTGCCCGGCCCTACCGAGGCTCCCCACGGGGCTCCGTTTCCCAGCTCCAGCTGGGCTCGCATCACTGTGGTGGGATCTTGGAGGAGACGTGGTCCCTAGTAGGGGCTCAGTAAGGCTCTTCGTGTCTCCTGGACCATAGCTGCGACCTTTCCTGTTCCTCACTTTCTTGTTGAATTTTTGAGACTCACAGAAATGCTGCTTTTCGTTAATTTGGGATATTTTTTATTGAGCTCCCACAAAAGAATCCTATCAAGGCTTCTTGTGTCAGAGCCGTGCATAATTAAGGGGGGAGTCAGTTCATGGGGATCACAGATTCCCTCTGCAGGATGGTCTCTTACAGAAAGTACCCATCGAATTTTGCAAGCAATGGAGCAGGCTGAGGGGTTGCCTGGATGCACAGCCCATGAGGATGCCACTTATTTAGGGGGAAGCACCTTTGTTTAAAAGCACAGAAATAGTCTCAAAGAAATGATCGCCCAAAGTTGCACTAAGACACATAGTCTGCCATTTACTGGGAGCTGGGAAAGAGCCCAGAGTCGCCAATAAGTGGCTCAGCCAGCTCCCAAGGTTTAGGCAGAAGGACCTTATTGACTGACAGGCAGAAGTGGCTGGGATTTCCCCAGGTTCTGAGGTTCTTTGGCTTCCCCTGGAGCCGGTGAAAACTGCAGCAGCACAGACAGAAGTCAGACCAACTGTGATTTAAAATACTGAGCCACAGAAATCAGGCCACTGTGATTTAAAACACAGAGTCAGAAAGCCTGGGGATGTGCACCCAAGCTCCAAACTGTAAGGTCAACAATCTTGAACAGCCACAGCAAGAGATCTCTCTCTGCCCATCAGCCAGCCTCAACTTTTAGGGGTCATCCATCCATTTAACCTTCTCATCAGGGCACAGCCAGGACACGAGAAAGTCACTGAGAAAGTCTGAAAAGGACATCATTAGGAAACTCAGTATCAAAGGCAGAAGCAACAACTCAACGTGTCTTGTTATCTTTTGCAGTTTAAAGATTGGAAGGGCAAAAAAAGGGAGCAAATCTAATAGCAACAGTAACATAGAATCGTAGAATAATAGAATCATAGAGTGGTTTGGGTTAGAAGGGGCCTTGAAACTCATTTAGTTCCAACCCCCTGCCATGAGCAGTGACACCTTCCACTAGAGCAGGTTGCTTCAAGTCCCATTCAACCTGGCCTTGGATGCTGCCAGGGATGGGGCAGCCACAATATCATTTGGGAGTTGTTGAAGTGTTTCACCACCCTCATAGTGAAGAATTTCTTCAATATCTAATCTAAGCCTCCCCTTTTTCAGCTTAAAGCCATCCCTCTTGTCTTATCACTACATGCCCTTGTACAAATCCCCTCTCCATCTTTTGTGCAGACCCCCTTTAGGCTGCTATAATGAAACCAATGCAGAACAGTCTGGGATACGGACAGCCTGTGGCTGCACTGACGCTGGGATGGGGCAGGAGGACAGTCAGACAGACCTTGCCCAAGTTAGCAGTGACAGTGCGGTCAGCTGAGCCCAGGGCCACCTGTGTCCTCCCTGCTGCTGAGATTTATAGGGTGTCACATTTTAATAAAAAACACACACACCTCTCCACTTTGGTGCATTAAGAGATTTCTAGCAAAACACAGTAATGTTGCCATAAATTTCCCTCCCAGCACCCTCACAAGTAATAACTCAAGCCCCAGCATTTTGTATTTAATGTTTATTTTGATGGCTGCATTCCAGAAAGAAAAGGGAAAAAAAGAGGAAAAAATCAACCTCTCTCCCCATTGCTATTAGCCTGATGTTTTCAATAAAATTTAGTGCAAACTGGGAAACAAACACTTGGAAAACAGAAAGGAGGAAAACAAGAGCACTTGGGCAAAATTCTCCTAGACATCTGCCAAAGCCTGGGTTCAAATCCTGGCTTAAATTACAGATGTCCTGCCATGGGTTCTCATTATGGCCTCCTCCGTTGGCATGTTTGAACAGCACCCCAGGGAGCTGTACCTGTTTTAAGCAAGGTTCAGTGGTGGGATGCTCCAAAAGTTTGAGATGTATGGAGGCCCAAGGTTGAAATAGCCAAGTCTGGAAGTAAAAGACTGAGTCTTCTTGGCCAAATAATGCAGGGCAGAACAAGATGAATGTCATGTCTGAAGTATGTGGCAGAGCTATTTAAAGCTTTCAGATCACCTGCTTCTCTATGAAGACACCAGGCTTTCACATGCACCAGCACTAAGCCCATACTTGCTACTGAAGAAGGGTGAAACCGTGGACACCAATAGCAGTACACACAGACAAGCCGATGTCCTAACCAGTGTGCAAGTTCCGAGAGATGACCATGACTCCAGTAAGAGCAGCTTAAACCCTCATCCAATGGTGAATATTTACCCAGATGTGATGCAAAGTTTTGATTGCTTACCCAGAAGTAGCAACCCTTGAGTTCGACTTGATTCAGATGTGGTTAACAAAAATGTGCTGAGAGCAGCAGCACTATGTAACCAGGTTGCTAACTAGTGAGAGATGTGTCCCAGGCTTGCAGAGAGGAGTGTATATGGAGTGTGCCTGGGCTAAGCTTGGAGAACTGCATATTCAAGGTATGTGAAACCCATCTTTGTGCAGCACGCCAGAAGCTGGTCTCCGACTACTTATATGTGGTATTTACATCTCCCCATTTTTCAGCAGGGAAATCCAGAAGGATCACTGCCCTGGGTCAAGGATGCTGAATCATCACCAACATATTCTGCTATGGTGGTATAAAAGTTATTTCAATCCCTTCCTGTGGTCAGACCAACCTCACTCTTGAGTTCATGTCTGACATTAAGTTTCTATAGACAAAATTACTCTGTAGATTCAACCTCCATTGTGATGTTTGGCTCATGACATTAGGTCCATTGGGCAAATGGTATCAAAGTAGATGCTACAGTCATGGCTTCCAGAAGTGGAGTGATCTGTTATCTCATACTATTTCTTATATTTTAATGTAAATGACAGATTTGCGAAGAAGTGTCCGCAGCACCTTCAGAGGAATGAATCCTGATTCTTCTAAAAGGGATTTTGTACTGTCTGTGACTTGTTGAAATTTCCATGACATCTGAGGGGCTTCTGCATAACATCTTGTCATGTCATAGAATCATAGAATCATAGAACACTTAGGACTGGAAAGGGCTTCAAGATCATCAAGTTCCAACCCCCCTGCCATGGGCAGGGACATCTCACACTAAACCATGTCACCCAAGGCTCTGTTCAACCTGGCCTTGAACACCACCAGGGATGGAGCATTCACAACTTCCCTGGGCAACCCATTCCAGTGCCTCACCACCCTCACAGTAAAGAATTTCTTCCTTATATCCAATCTCAACTTCCCTTGTTTAAGTTTTAACCCATTACCCCTACAATGTCAAGCAATTGAAGGCAGAAACTCCCAGATTCAATTCACAGGGAGCCAGAATATATAGCTCATGTTCACAGTGTCTTCCAGTGGGCCTCTGTTATTTCCAGTGGTATGGAACAAGCTTCAGGACTTGGTCCTGAGCATGCTGATTAGAGTGCAGGTATCACTGCTCATAGGGCTTTCTGGTGTCTGTTTTTGAGCTAATGAGATGGTTTCCATTTGAATTAGTCCTTGTCACACATGTGTCTCACAAGGCATGCATAAGGTGTGTGTGAACTCACGCTTCTGTACTGGAAGCAATAGGCTCACGGTGACGGTGAGCTGCTCACGAGCAAGCTCTCTGCTCACAGGAACAGCTCTTAGCTCCTTGCCAGTGATGGCCCAAACCATATTTACAGCCAGATGAAGGCTAGAAAATGTAATATTTTCCTTACTTCAAGTTTTTTGCTCTATTGGCTTCAGTACTGATGAGTGGTTTCAATAATGATAACACCAGTTTTACACCTAGAAGTTGGTGCTTTGCTTTCTCTCCACTCTTGGAAAGAAAGTTGAGCAGCCTACAGCTCTGTAGGGTGTTAAATATGCTGGCAAAATGGTATTAATCAAACATGTCTTTGCTATTAACTGGAGAACATCTGCTCAGTGAACAGTATCTGGGACTTTTTGACTCATTTGAAGAAATGCATCAGTCTGTGACCCCATGGGTCTGAAATAGGAACCTGCTGTTTCTAAGGGGTTAAGATACACCTTTTTATCTGTTTTGTGTTTTTCACATCTTCCTTCCCAGCAGAATTCTCTAAAGCCTGGCACATTGAATATCCAGGCTATTCCACACAAAGCATTTAACTCCTCAGTATTTGTTTCTATTCCAAAAAGAGGAAATCTAATGATGCTTAAAAAGGATAGTGCTGTTCTGAAGGAGCATGGGTCTGGGTTGATTTCATTCCAACAGACAGAATCAGCAAGATTCCCAGCCAGCCTGGCCAACAAGAGAGAGTCCAGGGATGTGTCCATCTGACTTCTTCTTTTATATGGCACATGGCACTGCAGAATATTGGAAGAGGTATAGTAATTCCTCTTCAAGGCCTTAAGCAGCACAAAGGAAATGCATACACTAAAAACCTTAAATTGACCCAGTGGACTGATAGCCAATTCCAAGAAACTCAGCATTTTATTCTGGATTATTATTATTTTTTTTTTCCTTTACCAGGTCAATATTCTTTTTATAAGGAGAATGGGAATAACAGTTCACTCTGGATGACCGGCATGATTTACTTCTACTGCATCAGCACTCTTCGAGCTCATATTTGAGGCAGCTCTTGGGTGATATTTCCGGGAGGGCGAAGGAGTTGTGTGATGCCATTTAAACAAAACAGAAAGCTGAAATATGACTTTTTTGTTAGATTTCTTGAGGGACAAGAAGAGATTTGTTTTAAAAACCTTCAGTTGCCTTCAACCCATAAATCTATTTTACCTCGGGACAAACAGCAAGGATGAGATCACTGAGCTGCACAGATGAACAGAGACCTCACAGATACCACGGAAACAAGAGTCCGGTTACTTCCACGGTCGAGGATGAAATGAAACTCTATACATTGCATTGTATTCAGCTCCCCATCCCCGAGGACAGCATTTCTGTGTTACCTGGGATGCAAACCAGGCTGAGTGAGTGCCTTGGCTTTGACAACTGCCCAGGAAACCTGCTTCAGAAGCAGCAGGGATGACTTGTTGCTGTCCTTTTGGATGCTTGTCCCTGACCTCTGTTTCATACCTGCATATGACAGGCTAGAGGCACTCTGCTGGTTTGTTACCAGAAGCTACCCTGGGTTTGGTAAGCTGATCCTTTTAGAGTCATAGAATAGTTTGGGTTGGAGAGAACTATCAAAGCCACCTAGTCTAAGATCCCTGCAACGAGCAGGGAAGACTGTCCTTTGCAATTCCTAGACAACCACAGCAGCCAAAGAAAAATGCTATGGTTTTGACCAGGGTTGCAAGATTGTGCCCTATTTGAGTTGCAAACCTGGTCACAGGGAACTGAATTTATTGGAAATTCGATTAAGCTCTTGGAGAAGTAAACCCTCCATTGAAGCTCAATGCACTGATGTTGCTATTCAGATCTGCTGAGGATACACCCCTTGTGTTGTCTCCTTACAGACCCAGCTGCCAACTCAAGCTCTTTGCACTGATTTGTGAAACTCTTGAGAGGTTCCTCTGGTGAGAGCATGAAGGACCACATACAAAAGTGTGGCTGCTCATGGTATTAAAACAGTGACTTTGAAGAGATATCTGAGCTGAGGGGTGCAAGAGCATGCAACAGTTCTGATGAGTGTTCAAAACCATCCTTTCTCCAGTGCATCTTCCTAGATGAAGTAGAAATGCATGGATGTGCAACTGGTACAGGCATGTGGACTTTAAAGTTTGTTTTTCTACCTGCTAAAAAGGGAAACATATGTATTTTTTTTAGCTGTCCAGGAAAAATATGTCCATGTCTATGAAGGAAGTTGATTTTGGGAACCATCACCTTCTCTTAGTCATATGAAACCCCAGCACTTCCAACGTTTGGGTGGTTGTATTTCCAAAGGAAAATCTCCTCCCTCATGTCCCAGGACTGCATTATGTTGGCTCATACAAACTAGATAGTGACTTGTACTAATTTCTGTGTGTCTGGGCACAATGTGGCCTGTGCTAAAGTGTTGCCATTCAACTCCATGGCAGCAGGATTGGACTTCCTGTTTGTATTACTTTTGTATCTGTGATTTAGTTTTCCTGCTAAGGCCTTTAAACACTGATGTCAACTGATGATAGGGAAGGTGAGAGAAGATGAAGAGGTGATTTCTTTATTTGAAATACAATATATTTAAGCATCTTAAGCCAGTTGGGTACAAAATTTACAGTTCTTTATGCAATCTACCTTCCCACATTAGAATAACTTGGCAAAGTTACTCTGTACTTCGCCTTTGACAATAGCTCTTAAAGATATTTGTACATCTTCAGACCTTTGAGTATTACGCAAAATATTTAAGAGCCAACAGCAGGAATATGCCCATGAGTTGCTCTTAAAAAATTGAATAAGGAATAGTCTAAAGTTAAAGCTAACTCTCTTTCCTCAATCTCTCTCTCTCTGTGCCTCATATGAGCCATAAACCAATATCCCTCTATTCTCCAGAAGCAGCAGGAGCAGTGGCTAGCAGCATAAACATGCAGATACTAAGACTTGAGCTCATTCAACCATAATTGACCAAAAAGAAAATGAAATGAAAACAAAAAGCTTAGCTATCAGCTAAGAAACAAATAACACCTTTCCAAAGCACATAAGGATACCTTTCTCTCTGATTAGAGATCCTCAGGAGATTTAGGTTTCAAGTGGGGTTAAAAGCTTTATGATTTGTTTAGTCAAAGCATGTAAACCCAAAAGGCTATTTTTGACCTGGAGCATATCCTTGGAGCATTTGCAAACAGAGAGTGACACTCTCACCTCTGTTCTGCTGCCTGGCTGGTACATGAACATCCCTTCAGTGCCATGCTGGGAGGCAGCAGCCGGAAAAGCAGCTTGGGAATGGCAACCATGGGAGAGGGTGAAGATCAGGATGGCCAAAGGCTCTGGCATTCATTGTGAGGACACTGTGCCTTGGGTTGGGGCAGCTGAGTTACCCTCAGCCCTGCACAGCAGGGAAAGGAAGAACCAGTGCCTGAGGCTCCCAGTCATTCCAAGTGGGAAAACCTCTTTGCCAGTACAGAGCTGGAGCCTAGCGCAGTCCAGATCCCAAAACCTGACAGACAGATGCTCTTATAAAGAAAACTCAAAGGACAAACCCAATTTTCTCTAACAAAGTAATAGATTTACAGGCACAGGAATTTCTTGTGGGTTTGGATACTGCCAAGTATTACTGCAAAAGTATCCTCCCTATGTCCCTTCTCTAGCACGTACAGTTAGACAGAACTGCTCCCAGTTGCCCAGACTGGGCTCTCAGTTACGCAGAGGTAAATCTAGGGCAAATCCACAAGGCTCCAAGAATAAACAATACAAAGTCTGGGATTGAAAGAGAAGATTCAGGCGGCTATAGACAGGGTAGTCTGATATCAGACATGTATTAAATAGTGCAACGGTTATGATAAACAGCATTGACAAAAGTCTTTTGCCAGTACATGGCTTCATAGGAACGGGTCTTATAAGAGGAACTGCTTGTCTTTTTCCAACAGGAATACAGCCTGACTTGGTAAAGTCAACTTACATTAAATCTTCCTGCTTGTATTTCTTGAAGATAGTTTTAATACTGCCAGATTAAAAACTTGTAGTGTGTGGAGCTAGGATGGAACATTTTGAAGTAAAAGCAAATTTATGTGTGGATTTTAGTGGAAATACTACCAGTTGTGTCACTGTTACTAATGCATGTTTCTGGGAGAGGTTATACAGTGCTTGGTAAGGCTGCTACTAAACTGTTGCACCCAGTTCTACTCTCCTCTCACTGTACAAATGGTGGAGGATGTGGAAAAGACTTTTGGCAAGGTAAGCAAATAAATCTCATAGCTGGAGGCTGTGTAGAACATGATCCAGTCATCTTATTGGAAGGAAAAGTTTGGGAGATCATCGTCTGTGCATACTTGCAAACAGAAATCTCTGCGTACACAGGGCTTTTCCATCCTGCAAGCAAAAATGCAGGATCAGATGCAATGGTTGAATGCTGGAGTCAAACAAATTTACCCTTAGGGCTAAGTATCATGTTATTGCCACTAAAGGCATCTCTGCCTGTTGTAGGGGTAGAGGGGTTTCCTGGCACATGGAGGTTGTAAGCTTGGGCAGCTTTCGGAAAGAGACACTTTAGCCCAGCTTCTGGGGAAAACTTATTGCCTGTGTAATATGGGAAGCAAACAAGATGTTCACAGCAGTCTCTTCTGGTCTGGAAGGCTGGGAATAAAAGAGTGGAGGTGCTTTGCTTTTGCAGAGGCATGTGGTGATCCAAAAGCTCCTTGGTCATTTAAGCATTTTGGGGTCTTTATTTTATAGGCAGGGATAATGTCTAAATACACATTATTTTTTTAACACCACCACCCCCTCTTGTGCTTTGTAGAGTCCCAAGCTACAGTTGCAGAGCTGTGGTCAGGATAAAAGCCGACAGACCAACCATAAATCAGCCAGAACCAAGTTCCTTAACCTTTCATATTAACCTCTTGCATTGACTTGAGTTAGGTGCTACGCTCTGCTGCTATAAATCATCCTGCAGTGAATTTATGAGCTTCAGCACAATAAAGGGGTTTTTCTTTAACCCCCCCCCGCCCCCTTCCCTACCCCTTTCTTATGCAGGAAAGGCCTAATGACTGGGATCTGTGAATATTGCTAACTCTCCTTCGCTACCAAAGGGATCTGGCAGGAAGATGTGGGGGTTGGGGATAGAGAAACTCTTCATTTCACTTACTGGTGACACGATCAGGAAAGCCTGTTCAAAAAAAACCCAAGAAACCATTAGCTGCCCCTTGGAATAGGGGGAAAAAAGAAAGAAAAAGCTAGTAATGAAATCCATTTGGGGGTTAAAATAGCAAATCTATTCACTCGGATGCAGTCATCACCCTGCTTCCTCCTCTCCCCAAAGCACTGCTTAGGGTAGAAGCACTTTGATGGACCTCTGTGTGCTCCTGAACCGTGTGTCCAAGAGGAGAACCTTTTCCTTCCTCTATGCATTTGTTCATTAAGGCTGTTGCACTGAAATAACAGCCAGCAAGGCTGCCCAGAGAGGTAGTGGGTGCACCATCCCTGGGGACATTCAAGGCCTGGATGTGGTTCTGGGCAAATTGATCTAGTTGAAGATGTCCCTGCTCATTGCAGGGAGTTGGAAGCAAGCGGATAAGGTTTGAAGGTCCCTTCCAACCCGAACTATTCTATAAGATCCTGGAGCTGGCACCACTGAAGACTGGCACACAGATGGGGATGGCTCTGCAGTTTTCTGGTGCTACCAGAAGGCAGGAGATAGCTTTGCACAGACACCAAACACCACAGATGCCTTCTGGTGCGAGCAGGAGCCTGCCAAATCCTTCCTTCCTGCCATTGATCTGTAATGCTCCAGTTTGCTGCCTGCTGCTCCCCATCCCAGACCTGGTTGTGTTTCTGTGTTATTCAGAGGTTTGGAAGTATTATGAGATATTTATACAGTGATAAAGTATGCGAGTCACGTCTGTGTCCTGGCATCTTTCAGCCTGTCTGTCATCTGCTGTATTTTCATGGTGCTGGCGACTGCAGCATGGAATCACAGAATGGTTTGGGTTGGAAGGGACCTTAAAACTTATCCAGGTCCAATGCCTTGCCAAGGGCAGGGCCACCTTCCATTAGACCAGGTTGCTCCAAGCCCCATCCAACCAACATCTATCCCAAGGGCTGAGGAGCTTGGTGTCACTGCTACGAGGAATTTACCCATATCTCTAGCTCTGACACTGCAGGGCAATGAATATTAGATTGCAGGGATGCCCAAGACCTACTTGCCTTGTAAAACCAGACTCTTTGACCCTATGATCGAAGGTAACGCATTGTGCTCACTGGAACTTTTGGGGGGCTTCTACACCCGATACTTTGATGCCTGATGTTGAAGCTGCTCTCCCATGCAGCAATACTGTTGGGGCTAGGAGGGCTGGATTCATAGCCTTGTTGTTTCCAAACCAGCACCCATAGCCCCACATCACAAGGTGGTGGGGATTAGAGGTATCTCAGCTAACTCTGATGCCTCAGGAGCAAAGTGCACTAGCACAGCTTGCTGCCTTCCTGAAGAATCTGCCTTTCTGTAGTCCTGTCAAAATCAAGCATCCTTCTGTCCCATCCATGGGACTTTCCATTTTGGTGGCTCTTTCAAAGTCAAAATGGCCACTTCATTTAAAAGTCACTGCTGAGCTAACTCCACTCCTGGGAGATGTGATTTTACTCCACTCTTTGTATTTATTAGTACAGCTGGTGCTGCCTAAGAGCACAGTGACTTTTCTGAAGTGCAGGGATGGTGGGATAGTGGGAGCAGTGGTTGCTCCCCAGAGCTGGCCTGGGGGATCAGCATGGTTCTCCCTGTGGAGAGGCACAATCCTGAGCTCGGGATAGCAGCACAGCTGCTCTGCGGCTCACAGAACAAGCATGGCAGCGTAAGGAACAAAGCAAACACCCTGCAAGAAAAGAATTGAAGAGAGCAGGTTTCCTGGTTACCTGCAAGGGGGGGCAGGATTTGCATATTTCTGTGCTGTTTTGATGTTTTTTTTTTTTTTTTTTTTTTTNTTTTTTCTTCCTCTTTGTGTTTGCGTTCTACTTCTAAACCAGACTAATCATGCTTTCTTGTTTCTTCTTTTAGCCTTTATTTGTGTGTGGTGATTTGTCATTTCTCTGGTGTCCTTTGCCGTTTTTTAGTGGGGCCACATCTTTTCTTTTTTTTTTTTTTTTTTTTTTTTTTTTTTACAGTGTGTGAAGAAAACTAAAGAGAATTTGGCTGAAATTTGCTCTCGTGCTTTCTGTTTCTCCTTTCGGTCCTTTCCAACCCTGACTGTTCTGTGATTCCCTCACTCTTGCCCCTGTGTTTCTGGGACTGCCATTGAACCCACTGCTTCTCACCCACCCCAGATTTCCCTGGAGCACCCCCAATGTGTGCCCTCTCATGCATATGGACAAGCTGTGCCCTAGTCACTCAACCTGCCTGAGCTCCTATGCTTAAGTGAAACTTCACAGGCTTTCATAGGCTTCTGAAGCAAGCGGAGGGGACAGACAGCAGCTTGTATGGGTGACGAAATACTCTCATTCCCCCATTATGCAGCCGACTCAGTTTGCATTATCCTCCTTGTAGTGCTAAGGAGCATCTTGCATCTAAAAAGATGGGATGAGCCTGGCATAAGCAACATGTTGTCCTGCCCTGGGCTTCTCGAAGCTGGTGACATCATCCTGGAGGGAGGTGGAAGCGAGCACCAGCCTTCACAGCTTCTGCTCAGATACTCATGGGCCCCAGTGTCCAGGGCAGCCCCATCTTCCTGCCCTGGCAATGGGGAAATAGCACCAAAAAAAACCCTGGAATAAACCAAAAGGCCAGAGCGCGCTGGCCAGATCATTCACGGGAATATTTCTAGTTTCCCGTTTGTTTACCTTATAGGAAAGTTAATTGAGTCTTTTTGATCTTACAGTGAAAACCACAAAGGAAATTTTGTTGGAGCAAACCGAAGCCTGTGAGTTCCTCTGTGAGCTCAAGATCTTCATTAAAACAACTCTGGTTGAGTCTTAATTTAAAGAAAACATGGATTTTCCCCCCTTCTCACTTATTATTAAGAGCCCACTACGTCCCTAGGCTAAAGTGCTCTCTCCACAAATAACCTTCCTGACAGCTGCCAACTTGGTGCAGTTTATATCCTGCCTTTGGAATATATATATACTTATATATTTATATGTGCATGCATATACAGAAAGAGCTGTGTTTATAGTGGTGTCGTCTTTAAAAACTGCCAAATAGGCAATTCAGGATTATTAGAAAGCTTAAAGGGCTAAAGGAAAACCATGATAAGTTTAGAAAATCCTGCTTTATTTTGTAAAATAGGAGTTTTACCAGTGTGTTGAAATTAAAACAATTTTAAATCCTGAGTTTGAGGCAATGAAGCTGAAGAAGTGATGAGAAAAGATTTCTTTTTTGAGGTTGATTCAATTAGCAGAGTTATATTAGGAAAGCAAGTAATGCAATCTATTTATGGACAGATGTATCTCTCCATAATAATAGACAATAAAAATAAATGGAAGCGAATCACAAGGCAAAAAATAGCTGATGCTTTTTCTCAAGTCTCTTCTAGTAATTTCTTGAGGGTAGTAGGCAGCAAACCTCTGCTGTTGCATTATTTTTGTTTCAAACAGAATGATTCCCTCCTCCTTCTTATGAAATCTCTGTCTATTTGTATGAAGATAGTGGAGAGCAAAAGCAAATCACTCAGCAGCCACCCCCCTCTACCACATTTAAAACTACATTGCATGCATTTAAAACTATATTGCAGAGCAGCAAAATGGGTTTTGTGAAAACAGGGTTTGGGACAAATGATGACACAAAACAAACAAATAAGGTCTGATCCCATGCTCGGAGGAAAAGAAACCCCCTGTTTAAAGCAGATATAAATCTGAAAGGATGATTCAGAGTGTGTGGAACACACAAGCCCTGATGGTAAAACAGTATAAATTGAACACAAGGAGTTACTGGAGTGGGCTCCTGAAGGATTTTCTCCTTGTAAAACTTAGCTATATCTGCTGCCCATCGATCTTTCTATGTCTATATGTACACAGGGACTGAGCAATGTGTGTCTGTAGCTCTTTGTCTGTCTATATGCTACCGTGCAAATGCAAACTCTCATTAGAGGAGAAATCCTCTGAAGGCAAAGAGATAAATTACCGCGGAGCAAAGGCATCGCTGTGTGATTATCAGAGCAGGAAAAAAGCAGGGAGTCATTCTGGAACGGGAACGAATGCGCTGTGCATAATTACAACATCATGGCCAAGGCATTTTGTTTTCATTTGAAAAGGCTACATAATTATTAGGCAAAATGTGACAAGTAAGCACAGCATAAATACGTAACATATCCAAGAGAATTTTATAGCTTGCTTGTTGTGTTTCTCAGCGGTAATTTTTGAATCAACAAATGGGACCTCTCAGCCATTCAAAAATAAATCGCAGTATTTCTCCCTGTTTGCTTTAACATGCATCTGTAAGAAATATGATGCTGTCAAAATATAGTTTTAAATAATTAAAACAATAAAAGTTGAGCTAAGTTTGATATTTTTTATAGCAGAAACAGACTCTTTAGAAAACATCCTGGAAGATGTTACGATTCTTATAAAAGTATTTTATGCTCTGTTTGGCGTTTTCAATTGCCTTTTTCCCAACCATGAATATTTCTCTTTTTCAGTCAATATAAAGATATTTACAAATTATAGTGACAAATAAAATAAAGACAATGAAATATATTGAAATACTTCTTTTTTTTTTCTTTTTTTTTTTTTTAATTACAAAACAATCAGATTT
>NDXB01008663.1:87253-102976 GCA_002631895.1 Agapornis roseicollis
TTTTTTTTTTTTTTGACTGACAAAACAATCAGATATTGTTCCTTCATTTTTAAGCAAAGAAATGATAATAAGAATGCATCAATGTGAACGCTGTCTAATAAGAAACAAAGCCCACTTGACTTTTGTTCTATTTAAAATAAAAGGCAAATAAAACCAATTGGAACTCTTCAGATTTATCCTCTTCAGAATCCTTATTATAAATAGCATAATTTTCCCCATTTTTCCCAGCAGAGTTTGGATTATTGGGAAATAACATTTTGGGGTTCTTTTGGTAAGAGCAGAAGAAATAAGGAGAATAAAAATATCTGCAGGTTGGTGACCAAAATGAGATAATTCTGAAGAGGGAAGGCAAGAGGGAATGAGAGAGTGTTGAAAAGCACAATCCGGCAGCAAAACACAAGTGTCTCTCTTGCCAAATCCAGCTCAGCATTAAAGCAAAGAAGTTTCTCAGCAAAAGAAAGTAAAGTTCAGACCCTACCTTTGTCAGCTGAAAAGTAATGGGGAACGTCTTCCAAAAGTGGGAATGACCTGCACTGCCTATACGGTACGCCTTACCTTAAAATCTATACATTTCTAACCAAAACAGCTTGGAGCAATTCACATAAAACAGACCCAAATGTTGCCCATTCCATGTAAAAGATCAGGTTTCTGTCTCAGCTCAGCCTGTGATATCAGACGTGGGCTTTTTCTTTTTTTTTTTTCCCCTCTTAAATATGTATTCTTGTGTTTTCAATCCTCCAACACACTTTTCTCATCTTGGAAAAGTTCTCTTTTTTTTTGGGAAGGGTGTGTGGGAAGGATTTCCAACTTGTCAGGGCTCTCTCTTTTCAGTACAATTAAGCTTTCACTTGATCATTTGGAAGGCCAGAATGATTTGCTGTGGTCACCGGCTCTTTATTATGAATATCGTTGCAGATACATAAAGTTTACTGCGAGCTGTAAATATGTCAGGTTTTGCCACGGGGTTTACTAATAAAGAACTCTTAGAGGGGGATTATTGATGGGGAAGATAATCTTTTCAATAAGGGTTCTTGCTTTCTTGTGTTTCCCTGGGTGAGTGCGGTGCAGGGGCGCTCCTCAGACTTGCCAAAGCTCCATGCAGGCAGCACTGGGGAATACCAAGGGCACTTTGGATCCATCTTTCCTCCAAGCCTGACACAGTTCTGTCTTTCAGCAGGATCTTAAATGCTCTATTAGTTTTATTAATACCTTTGGTGTTATATTGGGTTTTCCTTTAAACAGGTTTGTGACCATAAGGAATTGATTGATTGTCTAGTGACACTTCCAAATTATTTCTGTAGGTGTCACCTTGGGTTAGTGCAGTGGTATTAAACATAGCAAATACTTCTGTTCCTTTCAAATTCTGGCCACATAATCCAGCTAATTAACTCTTTTATAAACAACAAACAAAGAGGCAAATACATTTGAATTGCTTCTCTGCCAGCGTTTCTCTTTCTTCTTTTGTAAATGTCCTATTATTAAATATGCATATATTTGGTCAAGTCACAATAAGTGTCTGATCAATCATTCTTCATTCACTTTGGTATTCACTGTAATAACAATAAACAATTTGAGGCTCATCTGGTGTTAATGTGGACATCATACGACTGCCCATAAAACTTCCATGCACATTTACTATTAATTAAATGCATCATTATGAACTGTGAAAGTGAGGGAAGGGAAAAAGGAAGGGAAGGGATAGGAAAGGGTGAGGGGAGAAGAGAGAGAAGAGAGAGAGAAGAGGAAAGGAGAGAAGATGGAGAGCGAAAGGAAGATAGAGAGGGATAGGGAGAGGCAGAGGAGAGAAGCAAAATGAGGCCAAGAGAGGACCCATGTGGAACTGTTCTTCATCCCTCAAGTTATGGCCAAACAAGCAAAGATGCCTTCCTCCTGTCTGTGGCTCTTCGTGCGAATGCCTTCCTCCTGTCTGTGGCTCCTTGCGCTGATGCTGGGACATGCAGGGGGGGGTGACACAGCCCCAGCTGCATGTCTGGGGAGAGTTTAGCTGCAATAAGTGGCCGTTTGACTCCCCCAGGCATCGCCACCAGAGTGGAGGCAGCTGCAGTGGGATCAGCGTGGCTGTGGGAGCGGGACATGAGGATGAATTGGCAGGGGCAGGCGCATAGAGGGGGATGGCAAGGCTGAGCCTGCCGTGATGGAGAGTAGAGCAGGGGGATTTTGTTCTGCAGGCAGAAAACCCCAAACCTCAGCTGTCATCGGGATAAAGTAATGAATGGCTGAGACTCAGGCTTGGTAAAGCAAGCATGGTCAGGAAAGCCTATAACCTCATTCTTGCTTTTAAGCCCCACTGATGTCAAATCAGTGCTGTCCTGAGGAACAGCAGATTTAAGCATGTGCTTAAGACTTGTTTCCTGGATTCATGGCCCAGCATGGAGGTGGCTGGCCAGGGTGGTTGCAAGCTGTGGTCATGGGTTTTGTTAGCATGGTCCCAGCCACAGAGGAGCAGAGCTGAACCTGCTCAAAGTCAGCTCCGAGTTTTGATGTCTAATTGCAAGCAATTCCCATCTAGGTCAGGAAAGCTGAACAGGGGCCTTGTTTACTTTACCCTCCTTATTTCTTCCCCTGAAGGCAAGCAGCCAGGGTTAGGTTTCAGCCTGGTGGCTGCTTGGGCCAATGACGCAAAGGAACAAGGGCTCGTTTGCCCTGTCCTTGCTCAGGCTGTGATAGTCTCTGGGTACTACAGTCTGACTCGTAATGTTAATGAAGTCCCTTAACATAAACACTGCTTTGCTAACACACTCCTTGGGGACATGGAAAAATCCCTTGGCTTCAGCTCAGGAAAAGGCTGGGGCAAACAGAGGCACATAGTGGGTATAATCCAACAGAGAAAGAAACCTGATTATTTCCAACAGGTCTAGGTTGCTGTTTAAATATCATCTTTGTCTTATGCCCTTTCTTCCTAGCTGCTTTGTGCTCATCTTTGCAAGCAGCTATGAATTAAAGTGATGCAACAGGTTGGTTTCTTTACATCACCTGCTTACTCCTGATGGGGTTGCTTTGATACTGCTTCTATGGAGGTATCAGGTCAGATGTGCCTTGCATCAGAAGGGCATCCTGCTCTTCCAAACCAGCCGCTGGAAGTCTCTGCTGCCAGACAGAAACTGTTTGACAGATGAGACTGTTGTCTCAGACAAACCGGCATGCATTGTTTTGAGCGGCATGAACTTGGACTGTCTCTTCAAATGGTAAATCATAGAGAAAAAGAAATTTTATATAAGGACCGAAATTGTTTCATCTGAAAAATATAGATGGGGAAAAGCCCCAAAATATCAAAAATAGGACTTTTAAAAAAGCCTTTTTTTTTTTTCAATAGTATGAATCATTTAGAAGTGTAAAACTGTAATGAAGTTAAAAAATGAAAGTGGGAGTAAAATAAATTAAATAGCTCCCAACTGCTTTGAGTTGGAGGAAACATTTGGAACTGGAGCGAAACAAAAGATGGGCAGATATTCGGTTGTTCCCTCAAAACTGAAACATTTTTAGCTTGATGCCAAGTCATCAATTCTAACTGAGCCTAAATTTCACTTTGGCATTTGAAATAAAAATTGCCCTCACTTGTGCAGTGCTAGTGCCGAGCTACATGGTCTGCTCAGACCTACTCAGGCCTATTGAGTAGATTCCTACTGTACTCTCAGTTTAGAGAGGTTTCACCTATTTTTAGTCACCTATTTGCCCCACTGGGGCAAATCTGCAGAAGTCAAAGCAGAAGCTGGATTAGGAGAGGACTCTTATTTACCAGCATGAAGAATAAGTAAAATAGGGTAAAGCTGAAGGTCCTTGTTCCATGGGTGGAAATGAGACATGGGGGTATAATTGGAGTGCCCTAGCATGATAGAAAGCACTAGTATGCTTCAACAGAGAAAATAAACAATCATCCATGAAAAGCACATTATTTCACTGGTCTTCTAGACATGCATGTGGCCTTCCTAGAGATCTAGAAGTAGATAGGCCAGGGTCTTCAACACAATATTTCGGTCTTTTACTGCTATGATGACTGTTCTGTCTGTAGTTCAGGACAAAATTGAATGGTTTATGGAGATGAAGAGCAGAAAAAAAATGGTGGGGGCTACTATTAGTTGGAGCCCTCAGATCTGAGAATTGTAAAGTCTTTGCTTAACTTACCTCCTTACCTCCATCTCACCTATCTATAACAATACTTGCTGCTGAGCCAAGAGCCTGACCAGAGCTAGATGGTGCAGAGACTGGCACCCCTAGCAGTGACACATCCATTACTGAGGAATGTGCCCCATGGGACCAGGGGGATATAGGGAGGGGATGACTGCTTCTCTCCATCACTGCACCAGAAGCTCCCAAGGCTTTGACCCTTTATGTCAGGCGGGGTGACTCCCTGCTGATGTGACTGGAAGGGATGTAAAGACATATCTGAGCAAGTAAGAAGAGGGTGAAGTCTTGAATATGAAAGGGATGCTCACCAGGGGCTAAATTTATCCGCTGTAGTAGAGGCTGCAGTTTGTGTCTTACAAGTTATGTGTCATTTCCAACCTGAACAAATTGCCTCTTCAGAGGGCTCTGTTTTTCATGACTGTTGGGTTTCACCACTCTTCGGAAGAAGAGCTGTGAAATCAATCTTCTTGCCAGAATCCACAAGAAATTGATGCCTTTTCCCTTTAAAAGGGCCCCAAAACTGATAGCCATCATCCAAAGACGCCACGGAATCCTTGATCTTGCTGTAGAGTACCTTGACGCTGTGCTCTGAGAGGAGCAGATATAATCCTATAATAGCATAATATATATATAATACATATCATTATAATATCATTATAATATATAATATATATAGCATAATACATATTTTATATATATAATATATATAATATATATAATATATATAATATATATAATATATATAATATAGCAGTGTCTTCAGATAAATAAATTGTGGTGGTGGTTCCTTTTCTTGTCATACATTAAAGGAACACCGAGGAAATGCATTATCATGATAATTAATACTGATCTTTGCTCTGTGCTTTGGAACCTGGGACTATTTCTTTATCTGAAGACTTGAGGATTACATCCGAAATGTCAATTGCTGTATCTTCTTCTGAAGTACCTGTCAGTTTTGGAGCCAGGACAAGAGGGTGCCACAACTTCAGGCTGCTCCAAGAGGGCAACCCCTGCATTCCTATGAAACATTCAAAATGTAAGATTGTGATATATTTTAGTGAAAATATATTTCTTTACTTGTGACAGCCAACTTTCCTCATTGAAACCAAATAAAATAGACATATTTTATATGAATAGACATATAGAAAGCAATCAGAATTATAAATTATAAAGGCTGGCAGAAGAATTATAAACCATGTTTTTGAAATAATAATTTCAAAATTATATAGCTATTATAGCTATATTGATAGCTGTTGAAGGAAGTTAATGGACAAAGATGCAGCGTATTACTGCAAAGCTCAATGGATCTACAAACAAGTACCTTCTGTTTGTATCTCCTCCACTGGAAA
The DNA here is from genome assembly GCA_002631895.1 of Agapornis roseicollis. Classification (NCBI taxonomy): domain Eukaryota; kingdom Metazoa; phylum Chordata; class Aves; order Psittaciformes; family Psittacidae; genus Agapornis; species Agapornis roseicollis. The sequence goes on from NDXB01008663.1 coordinate 92,749, forward strand.
AAGGAATTTAAAACATCATAGGAAGCAGCCAGCTGAGGGAATGCTGTGTGGGGCCACCTCTGGTTCTCCATGGCTGGCAGCAGACAGGGCTGCGATGTGCCATGCTTCAGAAGCCACGCTGGCATCTCCTGCATGTGGTGTAGGTCCAGGGCAATGCTGTCACCTGCAGTGATGATGGCTCTGAGATGTCTGTGTTCAGCACAGGGTGTGAAAACACAGGGAAGGTGGTCCAGGAAGAGCATGAGACTAGGGTATGGGAACAGAGGCCAACATATCTTCCCTGGAGAGGAATCATGTAATCCTAGACCAGTTTGTGTTGGAAGTGACCTTAAAGCTCATCCAGTTTGAACCCCCTGCCATAGGCAGGGACATCTTCCACTAGAGCAGGCTGCTCCAATCCCTGTCCAGCCTGGCCTTGAACATGGTCAGGGATGGGGCAGCCACAGCTTCTCTGGGCACCCTGTGCCAGTGCCTCAGCACTCTTGCAGCAAAGAATTGTTGGCTGGAAAGTAAAGACTCTATTGGTCAGAGAGCAAAGCTGATGGATGTAATAATGAAAATGAATTAGGAGGAAGGCTGGGGCATGAGACACAGAGCAGAAAGTGGAAAGGTTTAACTGCAACTCAGATGCAGTTTTGATTTCTGTGCCTTTATCATTCTGAAAGTTTCTTAATAAATTCAGGGTATATAATATATATAATCTATAATATATAATAGATAATATATATATTATATATATATTATATTTTTATATATATAATATATAAAATATAATAGATTCAGGACATTGATTTTCCTTCCTGCACCATTCCAAAAATCTGATCTTGAATTCCTCTTGCAGTGAAAGTCCTGGAGCTGACACTCTGTGCTTCCTGGAGGCAATGATAAGCATCAGAGTGAACTGGAGTGCCAGCCTTTGGTTTTTCCCTGGGTCCTGAGTTGCTTCTACTTGTTTGCTTGGTTTCTGACTGGAGAAATCCTGGTGCTAGATCTGATGAACTAGCTGGATGAGCAGACTGGGTGGTGGCCAATGCCTACTGCCTCATAAGAAACTGTGAAAAAATAATTTATGGACAAATTTTGGGCTAAATTTCTAAGAGCTTTTTTTTTTCTCTAGACCTCAGGCAACTGGAATTTGGCCTGTCTTGAAGCATGCTGTCCCTTTTTGTTAATTACCTTAGTGCTGTCTGGATATTCTTATTATGAGTATAAAATTTCCCCTTTAGAATAGGACAGATAATGCCATTGCATTGGAATGGGTGGGAAGGTTCCCACCAAAATGCCCACCGAATCACACTTATCTGCAGAGAAGACCTAATAAGAAATTGAAATAGGAGCCATTATAGTTTGAAATACAATCTGATTAATATACCTACATGGTACTTGAAGTTCAAGCTTTGTATGGTTCCAAACATTGCTTAATGTTGGCATTTCATAAGTTCCTTCCTTTTAAGCTGGAGAAGCCACCTCTTTAATCTTTGGTGGGAGAACACAGATGTGTTTTTTACACCCTCGGTTGACTGAAGAAAGCCACAAAGTCAGACTGCAGCGTAAGGGATCACAAGCCAAACACACTGGAACATTCTGCTCTCAAAAACACTGCATTGATTTCCACACTTGTGTTTTCTGCCCTGCATTGTGGCTGCAATGCATTCCTACACACAGGCAGGAGCCAGCACTCGAAAATGAGAAACGCTGAGTGTTCCTTTCCATGGACGTCTCTGACCTGCAGCAAAGCTTCTTGTTTCAGTTGTGGGTTCTGTACCTTTGGCGCTGCCAGCAGTCACAAGTCCAGCTCTAACAGAGCTACTTCCCTGCACATGCCTAGGAAATAAACAGATACGCTACTATACTGAGGTATGCAGTGTATACAACACGTGCACTAGTAGGTAGCCTTTAACAGCAGAGCACAAACCAGCTGAGGATGAGGCAAGTAGTGCTGAAGCTGCCCAGATTGATGAATGGAAGCTCTTTGCATCCAGTCAACACACCACTGACATGGGATGACCTTCTCCTTTGTGGGTCTTTGGAGAAGATGCCAGGGGAAAAGGCAGAAGCTGCTGGTATTTGTATGTTTCATATATATGAGACAGTCATGCTTTTTTTTCACTTACTTTTGGGCCTCACTCCCACGCCGATGTCTCTGCAGACCTTAGCCCAGCATCTTTGGGCAAACCTTCTATCATCTGCTGGATTTTCGGCAGTTTGAGCTTCCTTAAGATGTGGGTGATTGTTTTTCAGATAAGACACATTGTGTAGGATGAGTATATTATTACCGTGTTATTCTGCCTCTGATCATTTCATTAAAAAGCTTTTACAGCTCCATCACAAGCTTTTAGGTCATGGGTTAAAGCAGGAGGAAAATATGCCCTGGCTTGTGGAAGATAATTTGTTTACAGGGTAAGGGGAAAGGCAGGTGCACAATGGGGAGGCAGCAGCCAGATGAAGGGGAACATCTGGAAGAGGTGCAACTCCAGCTTGTAGACTGCATACTGAAATAACTTTGTTGGTCTTTTGAGAGCATTTATATGTTTAGAGGTGCTTTGTGACCATTTTGCTCTTAGAAGAAACATTATTGCGCTATGCGTACACTCTTTAAGCATTCACAAACCATGTAGATGTGGCCTCAGTGACATGATTTAGTGGTGGTATTGGGAATCCTGAGGTAATGGTTTGACTTGATGATCTTAAAAGTCTTTTCCATGATTCTATGTCTGGAGGAGGAGGCAGTAACATCATTTGCAATCCCAATAACCTTCACATCAGTTTCTGTCCTGGATGGTGGAAGGTTTTGCACTTTAAATGGCATCCATGTTTTCCTAAGGGATAAGACTTAAGTACCACACTGGTCTCATGCTGACTTCTATGCCATTTCATGTGACATTGGCTATGTTGCTTAAGAGATGAACAGGGCAGTTTTGTGATTCTTGAGATGGCAGGGGGGAAAGCACAGTAGGAAGGAAGGAAGTGGAATATGAGATGAGTACTGGGGTATTGATTGTACATCTTCTACTGTTGAATTCAGCCTTTACTATTGATCAAAACCTACCACCTGATCTTTTCATTCTTCAGTTCTTTTCTTTATAATTTAAAACCTAACCAGTTTCTCAACCCCATCTTTTAAAACCTTGGATGTGGATGAATCACTTGCCTCTTTATTTGGGCTGTGCCATAAATATTCTGTTTCATAGTAGGCAATTGGCCATAAAAGATGAACTGTTATGAGACAGACATCTGTGGGCTGTGTTTCAGGCAGTCCTCAAGCTACTTAGAGCTGTTTAACACACTGTGGCATGAACTGTGAATTGGGATGTTTGTTCTGCCACTTAACCACCAAACTGCTTTCAGCCCCTCCTAACCCAATGGCTTAGAAACCCAGACAACGGTCAATGCTCCTGTGTTCAGCAGAAGTAAACACAGGGGATTATTTTCTCTTCTTACAAGATACCTATCTCCTTTTTCCTGCCCTCTACCAGCCTCCATATACAGAATCTAAAGGGGTAACATTTTCTCCCAAATGTCATAGGAAAGACACACAGTCTCTGTGTGACTGAGAGTTTCTCCCTTTTCTTGTAAGGGCCCTGGGCCTTCTGAAAATGAGATGAATGCCTGTGAATGATAGCAGTTGATGCCAGGGGAAATGGTTTGTTTAATACTTACTTTTTACCTAAATAGCGTTTGCATTTTGTCTTTCTGTTCCAGTAAATCTGGGGTTTCATGAAGAAGTTTCACAGGCATATTCCTTCCTGCTAACAACTGTAACAGCTAGTGTGATATTGATTATTTCCTTCCCCTTCCTTCCTTCCTTCCTTCCTTTCCCTTCCTTTCCCTTCCCCTCCTTTTTCCCCCCATTCCTTTCCTTTCTCCCCTTTCCTTCTTCCTTCTCTTTTCTTTTCTTTTCTTTTCTTTTCTTTTCTTTTCTTTTCTTTTCTTTTCTTTTCTTTTCTTTTCTTTTCTTTTCTTTTCTTTTCTTTTCTTTTCTTTTCTTTTCTTTTCTTTTCTTTTCTTTTCTTTTCTTTTCTTTCCTTTTCTTCCTCCTCCACCTCCTGCTTTCCTGGGGCTTTGTTCTCCCTCCACAGCAGAGAAGGGTAGACAAGCAGCTTACGGCATAGTTTAACTATGTTGAATTTTTCTGTTAACTAATACAACATGTGGAAAGCTTTGACTCTGTATAAGCAGATTTATCCAGAGGAAAAGAGATGTTAGGAAAAAACAATCGTGAAAGATAAAGCAGTCACTTGAAAGTGATCTGGCCACTCTTTGCTGTGGCTGTCTCCAAGCAAAGGAAGATCTTTCCAGGTCTGGAGAAAGTTAGCAAAGTGTAGCCCCTGCATTGCGGGAGGTGGATGAAGAACCACATATGTTCATATCTGCTCCTGACAGAGTATTGACCTGAATGGCAGAATTCACATGAGGATCAGAATCATCACTAAAACACAATACTTTAAGAGACCCCAGGTTGGTTTAAGGGTGTCTCTGATGAAAGAATTCACATTCAAACTTTAGCTGCAAACCCATAAGCTCTGTTAAATACATGTGGAATTATGTTTTAGTGACCATCCGCAAACTGGGTTCCCAGAGGTTCATGAGCCTTTTGTTGAAGCTGGCTGAACAAAACCTGGAGAACTGGAAAGAATTTACACAAGTTCATCTTAAACATTGTGGTTCAGCTAAATCCCTTCACCAAGTGAAACGGTGAAGCCTCAAAGTTGCACAGCTTGGTTACATATGCAGTAAAGATGCCATCTCTGCCCCAGGGAGCTTACGGTCTAGGCTGACATTCAGAGCCCCTCATCTGTCTGCATTGCAGAGTACTTACTCATGGATAAATATGAATGACAACATTAAATTACCACCCAGGGGTTGGGAAGACAAATCTGATAGTGCTTGTGGGGGGGTGGCCCTCTGTATTACAGAAAGCATAATGTCAAATGAGGGAAACAAGTTAAGCACATCAACACCTACCACAGAGCCTCTATTTACTAGAGCTCCAGAAAGGTGGGGGGCTCATTAGGGGCAACCGATACTAGTAAGGCTATAATGTGGTATGGATCAGCCCATCAAATTTTGGTGGTGTCTGTAGAAATGAAAAGAGGAATTAAACAAGCTGCAAAGGAATAAAGTTAAATGATAGGATATTTTGTGCATCCCTATGTTGGTGGGACAGATGCTGCAAGAGGCTGTCTTGGGGATGTTATGCATTGTCAGACCCCATGAGTAGCTGTTTGGTGGTGCAGCAGGATCCATGTGTTCAGCTGTGGGAAGTTCTCATGCCAGACACAGCTTTTACATTGCATGAAGTGGAGAGATGTGTTCAAGTGGGACAGCAGCCAGAACAGGGGCCAAAAGTGAGGAGGAGGATGCAGAAGAGCTGACATTGACCTCTCAGTCTGAGATGAACTCAAATGGGGGTGCTGATCTGAGGGATACCCCAACACTGAATGTGGCAAACATCAGATTTTAAGAAAGGTTCCAGGTAGATTTCATAAAGTTGCATAAAAATCAATGGAAATTAATATGGTTAAGAGTATGTGGCTTTTGCAGGAAGGAATTCCTACAGGTCTCAGAGGTCATTAAAAAGACGGTAAGCACGTGGAAGAAGGTAATCCAGCAGACCTAAGCTACTTGAATTTCCAAAAGAGCACTTACTGAAGGCCAACTAGTGAAAAGAAACTCTCTTGGGGCAACGAGAGGGAAGCTCCTCTCATAGATTAATAGCAAGTTAAAGGAATCAGGGAAAAAGAATAGGCTCAGATCGTCGTCTTTCACAATAGAGGGAGGTTACCCACAGTGTCCTTCAAGAATCCTTCTGGGACCATGGTTCAGAGTATTCAGAAATGATCCTTCAGAAAAAGGCATGAACAGGGAGGTGGTAAAATACAGAGGATACAGAACTGATCTGTGTAGTCAACCCAAAAACTAAATAAGAAGGCTTGCAACATGACTACAAACGACTAGCTATAAAATAGGAAATTCAATGTTGCAAAAGTAATATATGTGAAACAAAGCCAGATCTGACCAGATGGACCCAATGGAAAGCTGTAACTGGCTTAGGACCACTGCAGACAGTCAGATGTGGTAGCTACCTGAAAACAACAGTGGCAGTCAGGAAAAAACAGGACTATTGTATGAATCACTGTATAGGAGATCTGCAGCCTATGCTTTGAGGGAAAGAGTCCCCAGTTGCCTAGGAAGAGGGGATGAAATGGGAGGAGATGCTGTACAAAACAGGCACATTTTTCATTTCCCGAGGTCGTATTTACTGGATTTTTGTGCTCCAGCTACTGCTGTATCTGATTCAGTTGAGCACATGCAGTAGGGCTGTAGAAATAGTTATTGCTGACTACCTATCCACTTATGGGATGAGCATTACTGTCTTTGCCTTATAGCATGAGAACCAAGGAATATGATGAGATTTGACCAAGACCTTGATGGGTGGAAGAGATGCAATGGAGTGGGAATGCTGCAGTCTGTGTCTCCTATTTTTAGCCCCAGAGCACTGGATTTCTTTACCCCATTGCTCTCCTCTGTACAGCCAGAGACTGAGAGAATGGCTTGGTTGGAGAATTAACTCAGCTGCAGGATGCCAGCTGGGAAGGAGCCTTGATACCATCAATGATTTCCAGTCCCAAAACTACTGCATAGTTCTGAGATCTGGAGGGAGAGATGTGTTTTCTGCTCTATGTCCACAAGTCCTGTGAACTGTGCCCTGGCTGTGTGGCTGCAGCCATGAGAGGAGAAACTGGTAATTCCAATTTATATATAAACCCTACTGATTTCCATTGCTGTGACATCTGCTTTCATCAGGTCAAAAGTGGCATCTTTCATCTAAACAAGAGTCCTATCCACATGTAGCGTTAGTAACTTGTGGATTGTTGTGCAGAAGGTGGTCTCTGGGCTTAGGCAAATCTGGCAGCTGCCTGCAACACACTTTGGCTGCCATATCCTTTACCTTCACTTACTGAAGGAGCTGCATTGTGCGTTTATTGTAGGAGTGGTGTTGATCCCAGCTGAATCTCTCAATTCTCACCTTCCTGTGGCAGCAGAAGCAGCAAGCCTTATCCTCCAAAGCACATCCACCCCAGCTCCACTCATTTCACTGGCAGAAAAGCCAGGTTTAGTTTCAGCCCCATATCTGTGGGGCAGGAACATGCATTTTGATCTATACCTCCATGAAGCCCTGGGCTCCTCTATTACAGCCAGGAGGACCACCGCTGCAAAGCAGGCAAGCTGCAGCATTGCTGAGCTCAATGTGGGCTACCCACTGACACAATCCTTCCTAGGCTTCCTCTGCATTCAGACTATTGCAGCTAAACAGGGCCTTAAGCATCCTGGTATAGTGGAAGGGATCCCTGCCCATGGCAGGGTGTTGGAAATGAATGAGCTTTAAGGTCCCTTCCAACCCAAACCAGTTTGTGATTCTATGAGCTGCAGTCTTGGTAACAGCACAGTCAAATGGAGAACAAGGAGGTAATTCAAACGGAGGGGCTCCTGTAGAAATTGTATGGCCAGGAGCCCATGAGCCACTCTGGGCAGTGTCAATACCTCCTGCAGTACTGGGTTGCTGCCTAGTGAAGCTAGGTTATGTGCAGCTCACATAACCACAGGCCATGTTAATGAAAGTGCTCAAGCATCCAAGACCTCCCACTTCATCATCAGGTTAGTAAAAATAGGTGCAAATGCTGTGAGCTGTCTGGCATGTCTGTAAACCAGGCCACTTCTTGAAGGGCTGTAGCTGCACCTCTGGACAGCTGAAAAGTGGAGCCTACTGTGTCTAACTTGCCTACCTGAAGCAAAGCAGAGCAGTGGGATGAGGCACACCTCTCCCAGAACTTGCTTAGGCAACACGAGACAGGCATTTTTCTCATGATGTCATTGTCCTGGAAACTTTTGAAAGCACACTGCAAAGGAGGAAGCCTCGTGGGTCTGAACTCCCCATGAGCCTTTCCAAATAGGCCAAGCTTTGATGAAACCCAACTCATTATCAAAAGCGGGGAAAAACATGTTGGACATTGTTAACCACTGAGATCACCCTGGTGGTTCTTCCAGCTGCCTGAGGATACTGATGAAGACAGAAGGAAGGAGGGATGGAAAGAGAGAAAACGTCTGTTTTGAAGTTTCCATCCTCAAGGTGACATGTTTTCTTTCAACTTATTTGCTCTTATGTGCTCTTGAGAGCACATCTACCCATGGTTTCTTCATCTTGGGTTCTGGGTGAGATCCATAGTCTGAAGTTGCTTCTGGGGAACTTTGTTTACCTTTGAATATTTTTCATGACTTTGCTTTCCCTGTTTTTCTTGGCTTTGGAGTGGATAACACTGACTAGAAGAAAATGGATATAATGACTCCCCTACAATTAGGGACAACTTCAAGTTTCAGCTTTCTTGACATTATGGTTCAGGCCCAGGAGTCTGGGTTCTGTACTGCTAGCAGTTGCCACATTCTCATGTTGAAACTCTGAAGGATTTCTCAATCTATGGAGCCCATCACAACAAGGAATGAAAGGTTATTTCCTGTTGTATACACTAGGAATTATGAGGAATACAAGCAAAACCCTGCTAGAGGTCTCCAGTAGTTAGCATGTTCTGTTGTCTTCAAGTTGGGTAGAAAACAAAAACATGATGAGGCTTTTCCAATTCTTTTGTCAATGGTTCTCTGAACCACAAGGTGACTCAGAAAGGGCTAGGCCATGGCTCTGTAGTCTAAGCAAATTCACTGACACCAATGAATTTACTGAGAACATTCTATGTCTGAAATCATTTTCAGTATCCAAACTTCCTTTAGGGTGGGGGCTTCCAGACTGACCTGTGCTCCACAAAGCAACAGGGATCTGAGGGATGAGTACTTGGAGAGTCAGAGGATGGAAAATCTGATGAGGGCTCAAAATGCGATACTTAAAGCAAAAGGTTTCTTTGGAGTGGTCATACAAAGGCTTACCTACCAGAGAGGCAATGAAAGCTGAAGGTTGAGATGAATTTCTCCCCGCCAGTCAGGATCAAAACCAGACAAACTTGGTTCTAGCTATTCCTTTGCAGGCTTGAAAGGGTTGACCACCAAACTTCCTGTTCCCAGAATGTGTCCCCACTATCAAAAGCCCTAGCAACAACATTCAGGAGTGAAATTTTCATACTTTTGGGCTGAATACTCTTGTTTGCATTAAAGGAAGTGCTTACCCAAGTGACTAAATGGTTGCCACCCCAACTTCAATTAATGGGCTGACATCTGACCAGCTGGGTTGCTGAAATGGGTAGTGCTGAACTGTTAGCCTTTTGCTGGGCTCTCTGGTAAGAGGAATCTGGTGACATATGAACCTTGCTGCTTTGGATGTTCATTTCACACACACTCGATGACTACAGAAGATCATTGAAGAACATTTAGTTTAAAACTAACCCAAGAAATATTACCTTCATGAAATTATTGAATATCTTAAGTTGGAAGGGCCCATAAAAACCAAGTCCAACTCCCTGCTCCTTGCAGGACTACCTAACACTAAACCATATGACTAAGAGTGCCACCCAGATTCAACTTGAACTCTGACAGGCAATGGCTTAGCTATGTAGCTTGTTGGTGGATGTGCTTCCAACTCAGGAGTCATCAATAATGCCACACAACCTTTTTCCTGGGATCTAAACAGCATGTGCCTCTTTCCATCAGTGGCTTGCCAGGGAATCTACAGACTCTTTTCACTGTCTCTCTATATACTTATTTTTCACCTCTAGATTTTGGGACCTTCCTTTTAGAACTGTGTGTATTTTATATTGCTTCAATTTGTGTTAGTTATTACTCAATGATCAGTAGCACAGCACGATTTAGAATTCTTTTGTGCTCAGCTCTGTATAGACACACTGGAAGAATTCATAGTCTAAGTGAGTAACATTCAGAAAAGATACTGTATTTGTGCTGATTAGGAAACCCTGACATCAGGAAAAGAGATGTTTCAATACACTGATACAGGAACAGACAAAAGAATAAGAAAAGAGATATTTGAAAAAACCAAACAGTGACTTTATGCACCAAAAAGCTCCCTGAATTATTTTACTGTAGTTTCTTCAGACAAAATAAGGATTAAACAGCAAATCTTTGTAGCTTTTCTGCTTTGCAAGAGCTACAGAATTTGCTTATAAGGCAGAATGTGGCTCTTATATGCATCAATACAACTGAAAGGGATTTTTCCCTTCCTTTCCTTTCCTTTCCTTTCCTTTCCTTTCCTTTCCTTTCCTTTCTTTCC
>NDXB01008663.1:103120-119251 GCA_002631895.1 Agapornis roseicollis
TTTCTTTCTTTTTTCTTTCTTTCTTTCTTTCTTTCTTTCTTTCTTTCTCTCTCTCTCTCTCTCTCTTTTCCTTTCTCTTTATTCTCCTTCCCCTGCCCCCAGCATTTTTACAAAAGGAGTTAACTTAATTTCAGGAGCTTGTGTGGTTTTCATTAGGATCGCAGTCTTTTGAAATGTCATAAGAATGCCCAGCAGAAACTGAAATTGATGTAAAGGGGGTTGATTAAGATCACCCTCTGCACCCTGCTACCTTTATCCTCTGCACCCTGCTACCTTGCTCCAGCTAGATTGCTTTTGGGTTGGAAAGTGGGGGCTGACATTTTGGGATTGAGGGGATGAAAAGAGAGAAAAGAAGGGGAATGGAAGATAGATGTAGACCAGTTTTCTCCAGATTTCATTCACTTTCTGACCCAGCATGATCAGTATTTAGTGCTGTGACAAGTATATCACCACTTCGCTGATCTTTGAGGAAGAGTGTTCTGGATGAGGACTCTCCAGGTAATAAGGGTAGAGCATGCAGGAGTAAAGATGTGGCTATGCAGCTTAGGGCATGCAGCAAGGACATAACCTGACAGTATGAATCCGGCTGGAATGAAACTTCCCTGAGCAAAGCCTTTCAACAGTTCATGTAAGCTGACTACAACTTGCTTCCCCAGTTTGGCTGGGAATTAGGTACTTGATATGATAAGGGTAACTGGTCTGCTGGGGGTGTTCATGTAAACAATATGCGTAGATGCACACATGCACGTCTTTGACTGTTGTCTGAACTATCACAGAGCCATTCCTTTTGGAAAAGAAGGGGTTGCCATGGGCATGCCATTTTCCCTGCTTTCCATTGTTACATGATAAAATTGGGATCCATACCCAAGGGGCTGTAAATGCCTCCTGAAACATAGAGCATACAATGCACCAGGCATGTAAATGGGGGTGGATGGGTTTCAAGCTTATTTCTTTCTCATTTCCACCCAAGGAAACTGCAGAGGTCTTTCCAAAAACTAGCGAGGGTGAAGTACCATTCTGCTGATACTCTTTGACAACACTTCTTTTCTTGCTTGAGTTCGTAACCCAGAGACCACTCACAAACCCACCCTTGTCTTGTCTTGGCTGCAAATGCTGCTGAGAATTTGCTTCCAAGGAATGTCCTTTTCCAACAAAACATCCAGCAGGAGATTCAGCAGCCTCCCTAATTGCACTTAGGGTCTCATTTGCAGCTTTGTCCATATCCCTGATCTGTACTGCACGCTTCCTAAGTAGTGCACAACCATTGGCTCAAACAGAGGTACTGGATCAGATGAGTAACATCATCTGGTGCAATATGGGCCCTGTACTGATGGCTTTTCAATGCTGTCAAAAGAACATGAAGGATGCTCAGTTCCTTCCAAACTGGGCATGACTGCAGTTCAATCTGTGTGTGGATTGTAACTTTGGCCTCATGGCAACTGGGCAATCTCTTTGCTCAAGGGTGGAGAAGATCACAACTGATGGATGGTACCCAGAATTATAGAATTCCTGCCTCTCACTCACCTCATTTTTGGAATATCTTGGAAGTCAATGTGTCAGAAAAATCCTTATCTGTGTGAGTATCATGTTCTGCCCATGGCCATGTGCTAAAAATTCACTCTTATGGGTCTCCCCAACACCGTTGCCCAAGGCAGAACAGCCAGAGCTAACACAGGAGTACAAAAGCCAAGGAAGGTTTACCAACAAAGAAGCTTAGTGCTATCAGTCACTACTACAGTATAAATATCCTTTTCAGAAAGAGTGCCCTTCAGCTATTTCATTTCATTTCATTTCATTTCATTTCATTTCATTTCATTTCATTTCATTTCATTTCATTTCATTTCATTTTCTGGTTTTGCCTCCTAAGAGCTGAAAAATTAATTTTGCAGATTTTGAGCAAGTAGCTGGTTTTCTCATTCTTTAATTAAGTATTGGCCAAAAGTTCTCCTCTGATGTCACCAGAAGCCAAATTCCCATCCACAAAGCAAAACCAACAGAGTAAGATCACACTCACCTTGATACTGTGCCTTCACCTCTGGGCCCATTCTCCAAGTCCTCTTCAGAACTGATAGCATAAGATTGATGGCTATGATGATAGTCTATGTGAAACTGAAACCTAGTCCCCAGGTGCTAAGTCAGACTCACAATCAGAGGGCAATGCCTTGCTATTTCCTTTTGCACCTTGGAACCTATATCGATGTAATTTTCTATTCTTAGCCCTAGAGCCATCTAACCCAATTACAAGGAGCAAGAAGGGGTAGTATTCCTATATAAACCAGAGAAATTAGAAAGAAAGACCTCCAGGAATGCATTCCCAAAAAGAGGTGACATCTTAAAGGCAACTCGCTTCCACTGAAGTCAGTGGGAAGCTTTGATGATCCCAACCTTTCGCAAACATGACCAAGGCAGATTGGCCTCCAACTGGGCAGGTGTGATGGGTTAGAGAAATACAGGGTTTCTTTGCATTTATTCCCAAAGCTGATGGTCATTGACATGATTTTGCCACTCTTGTGGATGGTGTTTGGGTAACAGGACTGGAAGCATGTATTTGCACATGGAGAGAGAGCTCTCTGCACAGATGAGTGTTGAATGTGGTAGTACCATGGCCACATTGGTCTGGGGGCACCACTACAGAGACACTGCTCTGCTTCTCTGTCCTGGTCCCATGCTGCATTGTGAATGCGTACACCATGCCAGGGACTGAGGCAGGTTGGAGGTCTCTGTGTCCCACTCTGTTGCACATGAAAGCCACAGTCTTGGATGGCTCTTCTCTCAACTGGCTGAATTTCAGAGAGCAATTTGCACCCTTAACAGAAACTTGCTTCACTGAACACTGGGCCTGGCCTCAGAAAGATACTCAAGCTGCCTGTTTTCATGTTCCAGTGTTACAGATCCAGTCATTTCCACTGTGGAAAAAGTTACTTGAGATGGCATGTTGTTCCTTCCAAACTGTGTTAGTCATGGGGAGCAGGCAGCATGCTACCCAGAGATTCCAGGGCCTGTTAAGGCAGAGAATGAACAAAGTAGTCCTTCTCTGCAGAACATACAAAGAAACTTTTACTCTAGATTTGCCTTCAATGCAGCAAAGGCACTAAAAAAGAGAGAGGTGAAGGGAGAGCATCAAATACAGGGAACAGGCCAAATGAGAAGACAAGCAAGGGGAAATGACATTCCTAAAGCCAGCTCCCATCCTGTGTCCAAAGGTTTTAGGTTTAAGGGCTCTCTTACAGGGCATTCTCCTTGGGTGGCCATTGTCCCTCAGCTTTTCAGGCTTCCAAATAACAACTCAGATGGCCTTTCCAATTACAGCTTCTCGCAATTACAAGTTACCTGTGATGAGTTGCCACATACTGTTTCTTTGCAGTCTCCTGATGCTTTGTAAATCGTCAGGTTGAGTGAATAATATGCACTTCAAGAAAGAGACTTACAAAGATGAGATAGAGGGGAAGATACAGAAGAGTCTTTCTTTTAGTAGAGACTGGAGAAACCAATGCTGGCAATGAGATGCTGTGATATAGGGACCTACACCCTGCAGTATGGTTGTGTGTGTCTACATGAGAGAGATGCAGGAGGAAGGCTGTGAAAAGTCAGCTAACACTGGGAGTAGAGGAGGATGGATGAATGATAACAGTGCTAAGAAGGCTGCTATCTTGCATGATAGTTAGAGCTTAAACAGAAGCATAGAATCATAGAATTGTTTAAGTTAGAAAAGACCTCTGAGATCGAGTCCAACTGTTAACCCAGCACTGCCAAGCCCACCACTGTCACAGAATCACAGAACCCTAAGGGTTGGAAGGGACCTCGAAAGATCATCTAGTCCAACCCCCCTGCGAGAGCAGGGTAACCTAGAGTACATCACACAGGAACTTGTCCAGGTGGGCCTTGAATATCTCCAACGTAGGAGACTCCACAACCCCCCTGGGCAACCTGTTTCAGTGCTCTGTCACTCTCACAGTAAAGAAGTTTTTCCTGATGTTCACATGGAACCTCCTATGCTCCAGTTTACACCCATTGCCCCTTGTCCTATCACTGGACATCACTGAAAAGAACCTAGCTCCATCATCCTGACACTCACCCTTTACATATTTGTAAACATTGATGAAGTCACCCCTCAGTCTCCTCTTCTCCAAGCTAAAGAGACCCAGCTCCCTCAGCCTCTCCTCATAAGGGAGATGTTCCACTCCCTTCATCATCTTTGTGGCTCTGAGCTGGACTCTTTCAAGCAATTCCCTGTCCTTCTTGAACTGAGTCATGTCCCTAGTTCTGCATTTACATTTACAGCTTGCTCCTTGGTGTGTCAAAATGAAACCAATCCAACACCTTATAACCATGGCTAAAATACTGGGGAAGTGGGTTTATCATTAATTTTATGTTGGACATATGGATTTTATCATATCATTTATCATTTATTTGTCCATACTTATTCCTGCAAACCACTTCAGGGCTAATAAACTGTCCGAGGCATCTCTGTGCCATCACAAAGGGGACTCTGGTCAGTGCTGTGACACCAGCCAGCTTCATGCCTCTGAGGCCAGCTGCTACCCCATTCAGCCAACAGCTGTGGCCTGGGAGTTTGGGATGCACCAGTGGTTTTGATTATGTTTGAGCTTCCTCTTCCACAATTGACAATGCCATAGTCTGGAAATGTTTCTTCCTAGCAGTGCACCAGGCAAAAAAAAAAAAAAAAAGAAAAATAAACCATTTTTGGGGTTTGTTTTAGTTGCTGCTGGGGTCTNCAATGCCATAGTCTGGAAATTTTTCTTCCTAGCAGTGCACCCGGCAAAAAAAAAAAAAAAAGATAAATAAACCATTTTTGTGGTTTGTTTTAGTTGCTGCTGGCGTCTTAGGGGTCCTGAAGTGGGGGGCACAGGACGCAATAGGGAAGAGAACAGACCAGCTTTCAGGGACCCTCTGACCTTTAGAACCTTCACCAAAACCTTGCCAGTTACAAACCAGCTGTGGAATCAGGATCTCCTTCTGACGTCACTGCTGAGAAGCCCTAATTAGATAATTTCCCAAACCATGAAGGACTCAAGTGCCTCAGCTTCACCTTTAGCCCTGGACCAACTCACCCAATTTAATGGTTAAAGGTTCAGTTCTGTGTCAGGTCAAAGACACCTATTGTTTCAAACTGGGTTTTGCTGTCTGATACTATTTCAGGATACCTCCTTCCCCCTGTGCTTTCAGTGCCTCAGCATTCAGGCCAGATGTTTTAAGGAGAAAGGCAGCAGTCCTGAACTGTCTCTCACCTTAACCATCTGAGCAGCCTTCATCTCCTAAGCAGCCCATGAATACAATCCAGCTCCCCAAAAGGCATTTGGAAATGCTACAGTATATTTATGCACCATTGCAAGGAAGCTGATAATAGCAAATAATACAAGTAATAAGCCTGTCTCTTGGCACAAAATCTAGTTCTGAGCTATAGGAATGGTACCTGTTCAACTATAAACTTCCAGATGCACTTAATGCATCACTGGCAGCATGATGAGACTCTCACATGCCTCTGAAATGGATGGAAAATGCAGCTATGTCTCTTGGGACACAGTTTATGGCATAAAGGAAAGAAGGATACCAATATAAATCAAAGTACAATGATTGAGCTTCTTGTAAGACAAACATGTAACAGCATAAAAAGAAATGAGGATTTCCGCTTCCTTCCACTCTATTTTTAATATTTTAATAGATTAAGTACAACTTTATGAATTTTTTAAATTTTTTTAGATTTTTTTATTATTTTTTAGTTCATTACTTTAATGTTAATTCCATTAAGTAACAAATTTTACTTTCCTCCCAAAACAACACAGAACAAGACCCCTGTTTTTAATACATTGCTGTGATTACAGTAGTGGTGCAAGACGTATAGTGTATGCTTACTGTTAGGATAAATTCTTTTAAACCCAACCCAAGCAAGCCACGAGACAAAGAGAAAAGGCAAACCCATTGTGATCATGGGGCACAGGAGTAGAAAGAGAACTATGTGATGGCACCACCAACGTGTTTATTTGGGGATTTTCTTTCCAGTGAAAATGAGAAGGGCCTGCCAGACCTCAGTGCTGCAGGTTAAACATACTGCTGGTGTTTATTCTTGTCTGCATTCCACTCATTTTTTTCCTGTACGCCCTTAAATATCATTTGAAGTTTATTACAGTCACTCTAAGAAAGGCCACGTGATAGGTTTGGCCTGATTTTAACTTTTCCCCCAAACGATGGTATTTTGTGGTTGACCTGCCTCCTGTGAACCTTTGCTTCATGTTGTCTGGCTGAGTTCTTGTAGATAGACCATTTACTTCTGTTTTAACATGACACTCATTCCCCTTGTCCAGGAATGGATAAAGGGCATGAGGCACTGTTCTATTGCACTAAACTCTGCTTAATGATTTTCCTCTGATACTAAGCATGTGAAATCTGAGTCAGGATGTATGTTTTAGCAGGCTTCTGAATTTTAGCCATAGAAGAAATGTTGCTTTTAAAGCAAAGTCTCTACAAGGGACCCTGAGTGATTACAGTAGTACAGGCAGCTCCCCTAATTCTGAAGGGCATAAAAAGAGCCTCAGCATCACTGGATGGAGAGATACCTGAACCTGCTGAATCTGCATGGTACTTTAGAACTTGCTCTGCAGCCTGGGGCTTTGCAATGTGCTGAAGAGAAGGAGAGCCCCAGGCTCCAGCAGATGCACTGAGGACCTGCTTGGACTTGCTGGTTTGTCATGGGATCACCCCAGACTCACCTCAACATGGGCAAGCCTGGGTTTTTCAGCCCAGGGAGTGATGGGCTCAGTTTCTCCTGCCATAGGAAAGGGAAGAAAGGAGATAGAGTACTGTGGAGAGCCTGTGATGGTGATTTCTATAGGTTCCTGGGAAGCAGCAGCCGCAATGCATAAATCAGCCCTTCTCCATCATCTGCACCAGTTTGACCCAGCTGTGGAAGGCAGCTTCTGCCTTTGCCTGCACTTAGAGGCCAGGTCTGGTGGTTCAATTTAATCCTCAAAGAACTCTCTAAAATACAGCCTTTTAAACCAAAAGGGGCACTGGAGAGGATTGGGAACTAAATGAGGGAGATGGTGGAAAGGATCAGCCACAGTGATGCAGAAACCTCCATGTGGAAGGGCACAACACTGTTGCTGCATCGTCTGCTTACCCAAAGACAGAGGAGGGTACATGGCAACTCTTACCCAAGAGCCCTCAAGGCAGCAATTTTCAAGAAAGCCTGAGTAAGCATGTGGATTTTTGAAGCACTTAGGAAACTGTCTGGAAAACAGTGGATTTGGCCTTTAATTACGGCGATGCGATTCCCTCATTATAGCTGGAGGGGTTTGTGTGGGAGGAAATCTCTTCAGTTGACTCTACCTGAAACTTAAAGAAATACAGGAATAAATGGACACAGACATAACTACAACACATTAAAACCAGTGTTTGTATGTGTGTGTATATATACACCCATGTATGCATGTTCTGATTTGCATTACTATCACTTTTCTTCTCCTGAGAAGACTGTCTTCTCTTCCAGGCCTCAACTATACATTTCCTAAGGCATTGACTTAATCTTCCCTCAATCTGTCCTCATCGTTGGGATCACTGGGACAGAGGCCTGGAAGCGAAGCATCTAGGACCTCACAGCCAAAGCGAAACAATGGCTCCTTTCCCCAGCCTCCTAATAAGTTCAAGAAGCTATGTGAAAACAAACAAAAGCGGTGGCCTGGTCACATAGCTGAGTGTTTCAGCTCCGGCTCCTGCACTGTGCTGTGCTGCCAGGGCTGGTGATCCCTTTGCCAACCCATGGGATGTGATGTATATGGTGGCACACGTGGGGTCTAGCAGGGAAACCCACTCGCACGGTGGCATACATGGTATAGAGAAGCAGTGGCATAGCCCATGTGCACTGCTGGGCTACCGCTGAGGTTAAAGTGCTGAAACACATCCTTGAGGAAGGATGGTGTTGTCTGGCGACACAATGAACTTTCCAGAACAATTCTTTGCTTTGTTTTTCCATGAAGTTTGCCTGGTTTGCAACACTCTGATGTTATTTAGACGTAAGGACTCAAATGAATCGCTTGTATATGGCAAACCAGAAGAGCAGTATTACTCCACTGGATGGGTTTTTGAAGCACACAGATGTTTCCTTGCAATTGTGTAAACCATCACAACATGGTTAAGTTAGAGTTACTTCAGCTGGTGTTCCCATCAGTATTACATGCCTTGGTTTCCTCTGTGTGTGGCTTGGAGGAGAGCTTGTACTAGTGTGAAGGAAAGAGTTTCAAGCAGACTGTGGTGCTTCCAGAGCCTAAAGGTCACAGATCTCACAAGAGGAACTCATTGCCCTCTGTCACCTGTGTGAGCAACACACCCAAGGAGATGGGGGCACAGAGTCATCACCTCAAACTTGAACATCTCTGCAGGGTTAGAAATGCAGCTCCCAATGCAAGCTGACACACCAAGGACATGGAACTGTGTTTTTTTTAGCAGGATTGTGATTAAAGAGTCTTTGTTTGTTGTTTTGTTGGGTTTTTTTAACCTAATACGGCTGACGGGTCTGCCCATGTCCAGATAAGGAATTTGCTGGGAGGCCAGGCTGTGCCATACTGGGGTTCTACAACTAGCAGCAGCCCCTTATCCTCCCCCAGGGTGGCAGTGGCACTGCCACTATCACTGCATGGGAGTCCCACCCTCACTCCGACCTCCCTGAGCATCCCTGTGCTCAGCCAGGAGCACCCTGGCTCTGCTCCTGCCTGCATGTGAGAAGCTTTGCCACAGCAAACACTGCTTTGTGAGGCCAAGTTTAGGTTAAAAGAAGTCATTTTTTGTGCCCAAAGGAATGAATCCCACATTGTTTTTTCACTTTCCTGCTGTGCTGCTATTTTTTTTCATCTAGTTCCTCGTTAAGCATCTCCCTGCCGCAGTGCGGGCAGCTCTTTACTCCCTCAGTTTCCAGCTACGTGGTGTGCTTTATAGTTCTTCTCAACTACTGCATGAGGACTTCCAGATGAATTCTCAGAGTGAATTGCTGCCTTCAAAAGCGCCTGCAAGATTAATTAATCTTTCCAGTAACCTCAGTAGGTGGGTTAACACCACTGCTCCTGCTGTGCGGAGGGCAACAGCAAGAAGTCAAGGCTCCAAGCAGCTCGTCCAAAGGAGTGGAGGAAGTCACAAAGCTCTATTAGCAGGCCTGAGGTCTCACTTTCTCATTGGGTTATGAAGATATGGTTTGCTTGGACCTGGTTTTCTTTCAGCATCTCTTCTGAAGTGTCTCCAGACTGGCCTGTCTGAAATAGGGAGGGACATTTTCCTGGGGGTCTTAGTATTCAGTGCTTTGTTTCTGATTGATACTTGCCTATCACGCAACTTCAGCTTGCTGGGGACACCACTGGTTTTGTTATTCATTAAAGGACTTAAATCAACTGAAAGGAAAAAAAGAAGGAAAATTTCAGACTCTTCCTTAAGAAGCTTATAATTTAATAGGTGAAATGTCAGGGAAAAATCAATGCAAGTCTGTTTCCTCTCTGCTTCATTATGCACTCCATTAAACAGCTTTTATGTTCTGTTTATAGGTTGGTGGTGTGTTTTTCTTCTTCTTTTTTTTTTTTGTTTTAATTTCTTTCTTTTTATTTTCATAAAAGAAACATTTTTACATTCAAGATGTAAAGCAAAACTGGGCTGAGAACCAGCACTGCGAGAAACACGCTTGGCTTAAGCAAGGAATCTGTGAGACCACAAACTTCAAGATGTCCCTAGCAAGAGGCTCCATGGTGGGACGCTGTGGAGGGGAGGTGGGTGGGAAAATCAAACACGTTCCAGGCAATTTGCTGATTGCAAATCTTCAGAGGTATAAAACGGCCTGAAATTGCTACCTCACCTCCTGTGGTGTTAAGAGAGGTCTGATGCCCAAACTGGAAAGAGAAAACCACGAGTGACTTGTTAACGTTCCTGTCTCACCCCTATGGTGAGGAGCAAGAGAACGCCTTTTCCAGTCCATAAACACTGCCTGGTTGACTGGAGGGATGTTCTCGCCCGGATGTGGCAAATTTTATAGCCGTGTGAATAAGAAACAGAGCACGCAAAGAAAGTATTACGGTTTAGGGGGTGATAAAACTTAATGCCACCCTGCTCTGTTCCCCACCCGCCCCATGCGTTCTCAAAATGTCCATAGGGACTCTGGCTTTGGTGAAGCATAGAAGGCAAAGAGGACAGTAAAACAAAGTTTGGAGGCCAGTAGAGATGTCATCCAGGACAACGCCTTTATTTTTCTTGAGCAATGGAAGATAATAGCTCATGGCTGGATCATGAGGTTGAGAGTGAAGTTTTTCATATTCTTTCTTTTTCCTTTGTAATTTACCACAGGATTGCCTGACAAAGTTATTTTGCTGCTGGATGTCTCAGTTTTTCCACATGTACTATGGGGATAAATCTTGGACCAAAGCTATGAAGGTTAGTTACCATTATTTGTAAAGAGCTTTGCATCACCATGCCCAGTGGAAGTGTCCAAGGCAAGACCTGATACAGATAACAGTGCTGTGAGATGCTGCTATGCCATCTTTCACCCTGCAGAGCCAGCTTCTGCATTTGCACTGCTCTTCCCTTCCTCTTTGCACATTGCTAAGGGTATCTTCAAGTAGTGGCAGATCTTTCTACCACAGGAAGATAAGCAAAGGGATAAAAGTGTTCAGCAAAGAGTATCTCAAAGTAGTGGCAAAGCTTTCTACCATAGGAAGACAAGAAAAGGGGTAACACTGTTCACCCAGCTATAGCTAGGGGAACTTGTTGGTCATCACTCCACAGTAAATAGATTTCAAGGCAGAAGATACTGAAAATTACTGAGGGCTATGGTAATTCTTGCAAGGCAAGTACTTTGTTTGGGTAAGTTGTTTATTAATTCATCAGCAAGAGCAAAGGTCTCTTGCTCAGGATTTGCAGGGAAAAGTCTTATGTCAAAGTACAGGGGGCCTCTTCCATGAATCAGGTTACTGTCCCAGCTGCAGGTCAGAGCAGGAAGGTGCTGGTGGTCTGTGATAGGGAGTGAAAACTAAGGACAGCATTGCTGGAGTAGCCAAGTAGAGAGGCAAGTTAGTGAGGGATAAGAGGGTAAAAAACGGTGATTAATGGTGATGATGTGATGGTGGTGATGACGATGACTTAATGGGAGCAGTTTCAATAGCAATAACCACAATCATTATGACATGACATGCCTTCAGGAGTGAGCGAAAAAGGTACCAGGGAAAGAATCAGCAGAGGCACTACTAGGGAGAGGGTGAAAAGGAAAAGAAACTATAGACAGGGTTGGGAAGACCTCTGATAATGTAGAGAGGTTTGGGAAGACCACATTGCTGTCACATCACGCCATCAGGATGGTTTGTACTGTGACAAGTAGCACTACTGGGGAATGCACTGTCTATAGCCATCCCCCCCAAACCTGTGCTTCCATATAGCCCTCTGCTACTGGAGGCTAGAAATGTTTGGGATCAGCTTGCAAATTACATCTAAACCCAGCTCAGCTCAGGGAGCTCCAGCGAGATCTCCAACACATCTCCAGACATGGAGAGAAAAGCAATCTCCTGCTTCCCTAGAGAATTCACAGCCTGGAATAAAGAGCAAAGAATAGGAAAAAGAATTCATGGATTTAAAGTCCAGAAGCAGAAATACACAAAATGAGTCCTTTCTGCATGGTTCTGCATGTGATCTCCTTGCCCTTAGCAATTAGTGCTGGAAAGAGCCATGGGTTTGAAATCAGCAGTGAAACAGCTATGCTGCTTTTCAAGGGGTGAAGTTTGGATCATCAGGGAGTACTGAGCATCCCTCTGAGAGAAAGGTAGGAAAAAATGTATAAAAATCACACATTGGTCTATAATGCATAAAGTACATGGTAATGGGGAGTTGCATGGGTTTTCTGGGGTTGACCACCAGGAATACTGAGGCAAGTCACATTAGTGTGATTTATCAGTTTGGCTTTCATCACGTTTTCAGTTTTGATTTTATGGTAGGGGAAAGATTCAGACATGTTGACGAATGGAAAACATCAGAAAACCACTCAGGATTAGTTAACCAAATGCAATGGAATAGGTCATTCTCCAATTTCTCTCTTCTGGACCATACCCAGAGAAGTTTATCTCTGCCAGGGAAGAGATGGTTAAACTGGTGATCACATAAAATATTCATTAGAAATCCATGCCCTTGATCAGCTAAGTAATTAGATGCAAATTAGCATTCTTCTTCAGGAACAGTACAAAACCACTCATTTCCCTTTTTTTGTTTCTTCTTTTTAAAAAGAGGAAGGCTACAAAATGAATCATTTGTATGTTGCTGCAAATTTCAACTCGAACTTTCGATTCAGATCAGAAAATAGAAGCATTGTTTCTAAGCTACTTCATTTAATTCAACTCTGATTTTTTAAAACTAAAATACCATCCAAATGAGACAAAAAATTTAAAATATATGTTTTTTTTAAAAAAGAATTCTTTTGTTCTTACTGACTCTTCCTCTTCCTTCCCCTTGATCAGGGAGATGCAGAGTAGCTCTGCTTTCTGATATTAATAAACAGAAAAAAACCACCCCAAAACCCTTGAAGGGTAACTTTGCCCTGGAGACTAAGGGAGAAAAGCTCATATTCCATAAGGTCCACTCATTTTCTGTAGTTATTTCCTATTCTTAAGCTGCAAAACTTGAGTCCATCCCTCCTTGTTCCTGTGTTTTTTTTAATACCTATTAGCAATCTCAGGCTGTAACACCTTCCCATGCATGTTAGCCATGGCAATGGAGTCAGGGGGTCCCATGGGCATTACTCAGGACTGGTGGAGTGCAGAAACCATCCTTTCTACTGGATCCCATCCAAAAATCCAAAAGCTCGGTTACATGATCTGACAGACAAGGTACGGTCCAAATCTAAACAACTTCTCTAATCCCTGAAATGGCTTTGCTCATACACTCAAGAAATATGGAAACACTGGAAGGGAAGTTAATTGAATTTTCCCTCCTCCTTCCTTCATCCTCAAACCCCTGTTGCATTTAAGGGGAAAAAAATCCCTTTTTAAAAATAACTATCAGAGCTGGAAATTAAGTTCACATGAAATGAGTTAGGGATGAGAGAAAACTCCTGATTGAATTTACTTGGGGGAAAAAAAGAGCTGAAGATGAGAGGCCAGCCTTGTGTGAGCGCATGGACTGAGCAGAGGTGGATGTTGAGCATCAGGGCAGCCCAGCATCATGCCACCATCATCCTGAATACCCTTACCTCCTCTTGAAGTAAATGGAGGCTTGGATTGCTGTGGGAAAAGGGTTTCTCCTGCCACAAGCTGCCTGCTTTGGCTGGCATGAGAACCAGCTTCCTGCCTTTTGATAACCACTAGCTAAGGCAGAGTTCCTGCCTAGTGTGCAATTCTTAGTGCTTTGTCTCTATGATTGAAGCAATATTCTTTCCACTGCTTCTCCTGAGAGACTTTCCAGTGCTTGATACATCTGACTGTTGAAGTGTTGCCTTCAGCATCCTCTAATTATAGCTTGAAATTAAGCTATTTTTTTCCACCCTGACTTCTGCTGCTCTGTCGCTGGGATGATGTTTTCTGGAGTCATTCACAAGCAAATGAGTTTCAGAAGGGCAATAAGTAGATAGAGGAGGGTGGCAGACCCAGCTTCTGCTCTGAGCAAACACTCTCCAGCTTGGGATTTTCCTGTGTTCCCTTCAAAATGCAAGCAGTGCCTCTGCTGCAAAGTCTCACAGGCATCAGGCTTTTGTCCTGGGTTATGAACAAGTATGAGGACTGGAGTGCTGTGTCTACATGTGTCTTGGATGACAACCGTATCTCTCTGACACCCCTGAAGTGCCTATTTTCTGGCTGCCCTATTCCTCCCCCTGTATACACGCTGCCTAGATGTAATCCCAGCCTCTATGTAGAGGTCAGACTCAACCTCTTGACACCCCTAAATCTGCTTTTGCCAGTGTGTGAGAAGGGCCTCAAGATATTCAATGAGTGGATTGTTAAGACTGAAGGCAAACAGCTGTGTTTGGGATATATCATAGAATCACAGAATGGTTTGGGGTGGAAAAACATTAAGATCATCCAGCTGCAACCTGCTACCGTAGGCAGGGACACCTCACACTAAACCATGTCACCCAAGGCTCTGTCCAACCTGGCCTTGAACACTGCCAGGGATGGAGCATTTATGAACTCTTTGGGCAACCCATTCCAGTGCCTCACCACCCTCACAAGGAAGAACTTCTTCCTTATAACTATCCTGAAATCCCCCTGTTTCAGTTTAAACCCATCACTCCTTGTCCTATCACTATATCCCATAATGGAATAGATGTAGTCTCCAGTTTCCGCAGGGTGACTGGTGCATGCAGTTTTGTACAGGGATACTCAAGGATCAAATCTCCCCTAGGTGCTGTTGTTGATAACCAGGCAGGAACCAAACATTTTAATCTCGAGCATTTCCTGAAATCAGAATGTTTCAGGGCTTTAAAAATGGGCTTTGCTGTTACACAGCCAACAAAATAGGCTACAAAAATATTATTTCCAATACCCTTTTCTACCTTTCCCCTTTTGCTCTCCCCTTCAGAAACAGAGAAAAACAGCCAAAGACTTTCAGTAAGCCTGGCGGCAAAGTGCCCATGTACTGTGGATTTAAATCCTTGCTTAACTATGGGGCAGTGATTCCATCTCTTTCAATGAATATTTCTTTGATGTCTAACACCTTTGGCAGGAGAAACTTTTGGAATGCTGGAAATATGGGCAATAGCCAAGTGCCCCAGGAATACGGAGAGGGGCCACATCACTCTCTGTCCAAAGGAGGCCAAAAAGGGTCTAAAAGGATTGCTACGGTTGGGGTTATGGGGCTGTTCTCCTTGAACTTCGATCTCTTCCTGACTGACACCAAAAATGCCAACCTGTTTGTGAGAAATGCTCTTTGTAAGTCAGCCATTTCTGATGAAAACCTACTTTGCACACAGAATTTCCAGCCAACCCTGCTGTGACCGTGTATCCATCACTAACCCTAGTGTTGGCTTCTCATTCTCTCTGTAACCAGACAAAAAGATGTGATTTGAGCAACAATCTGAATGGCTTAAAAATAAGAACAAAAATCTAATTTTAAAGGGATTATGGTGAACCTCTTGTAAACTGTGTTCAATAAGAAGAGGACTTCGAAAAGGGCCTGTAATGGGTCTGAGTGACTATATTGGGGAAACAGGTCATTTCCTGGTGGTTAACAGCTAATTTTTCTAACAATTGAAAAGCAGGGATCATGCATATAGGTTCCTAATGGACACTCGTGAAATGGCAAGAGGACTGATGAATACCAGGTGGCCAAACTTCACTTTCCTATTATTGAAGACTCCATTTAACTCAGCAGGCAGCAGGATTTCTGACCACCTGACACTGTATGGCAGTGTAGGGGCCATTTGTAGCCGTATACAGTTTATACCCCTCCCTCCTGGGAAATAAAACCCATTGATAAGTGGCATCATTGCAATATCTCCATTAGAAACTGCACCATCAAAACTACTCAGTCCTGGAATTCATTGCATTAAGCATCCTGGAGTCACTGGAGACACCACTGTCTGTTAACTCTCTAATTGCTGGCCCATTTTGCTTTGCAGTGGTAGTTCCCTCTGTAAGCAATGAGCCAGGAACTGACACACCATGGGATCACCAGCACTTGGAGGGGTGGCTGCAAAACTCACCACTGTAGGACCAGTAAGTGAAATAAATACATTAGTACATCTTTTTGTCAAACTGTCATCATTCTGTATGCTGTTGATAGTCCTGTTTTATGGAAGAAACATTGTCTATGAGTTCCATGCACTGCAAACTGAAACAAGTTTAGATTGGATATAAGGGCAAATGTTCTTTACTGTAAGGGTGGTGAGGCACTGGAACAGGTTGCTCAAAGAAGTGGCAAATGCTCCATCCCTGGCAGTGTTCAAGGCCAGATTGGACGGAGCCTTGGGTGACATGGTCTAGTGCAAGCACTCCTTGCCTATGGTAGCAGGTTGGAACTGGATGATCCTAAGGTCCTTTCCAACCCAACCCATTCTACAATTCTATCTGTTACAGCACAGTTCACTATAATTAGTATTACTTGTAATAAGATTAAGCTGTTTGCTGGTTTGTTTTTTTTTTTTTTTTTGACAATATTTGGTTGGTT
>NDXB01008663.1:127701-147760 GCA_002631895.1 Agapornis roseicollis
TTTTTTTTTTTTTATTGGCATTGTTGAAATTCCTTCCCTTCCCCTGTTTTCTTTTTCATATAATAACAGCAGTATTGGCTTTATCTTGATGGAAGGACATATTATTGCAGAGTGCAGTTTCATTAGCTTTCTCTGCTGCCAGCTTTTCTCTTCTGTGATTTATATTATAAGAAAGGCTGAGGTTACTCCCCTATGATCCTTATTCTCTTCACATTGAATTGCTCCCCAGAAGAAGGTCAGAACCAAGACTACTGTAAATTAGCACATCTCCATTGAAAACACAGTGTCATACCAGCTGTGGGTTTGGCTCAATAGCTGCAGTTAAAGGAGTGTACTCTTGCCTCCACAAGGGCTGAGACTGGCCTGGACAGTTTGGTGAAGGAAGGCCTAAGAGGAGTACTCTTCTAAAATCAAGTGTGTTCTCATCTTTCAAGCTTATTTAGAATCATTGAATCAGCCAGGCTGGAAAAGACCTTCAAGCACATCAAGTCCAACCTTTACCCCAGCACTGCCAAGGCCACCACTAACCCATGGCACTGAGGCCTTGTCTCCACAGTGTGTGAACACTTGCAGGGACAGTGGCTCCAGCCCTGCCCTGGGCAACCTGTTCCAATGCCTGAGCATCCTTTGGCAGCTCCATCTAAACCTCCCCTGGTACAGCTTAAGCCTGTTTCCTCTTGTCCTATTACCATTTGGAGCTAATGGTGAATTGATGATGAGCCAATGGTGGTGGAGTTGGTGAGCCAGTGGTCACAGCAACATCCATGTGAGAGTCTGGAGAATGCCAAAGTCTCAGCACAAGAGCATCCCAGCTCTCACACACAGTCTTGGTATGCCCTGACCAGCCTCTGTGCTGTTGAGGAGGAGACACCCTTGAGCAGGCACAGGATAACCTCTGACTTCTGTTGGTGCTCACCTCCTTACTGGTGGAAAAATCACAGAATCATAGAATGGTTTGGGTTGGAAGGCACCTTAAGATCATCCTGTTCCAACCCCCTGTCAATGGGCAGGGATGTCTCACAACAGACCATGTTGCTCAAGACTCTCCAACCTGGCCTTGAACACTGCCAGGGATGGCAGTGAAATGCAAAGAAGCATTTACCACTTCTTTGGGCAACCCATTCCAGTGCCTCACCACCCTCACAGTAAAGAACTTCTTCCTTATCTCTAACCTGAACTTCTCCTGTTTCGGTTTGAATCCATCACCCTTTGTCCTATCACTACAGTCACTGATGAAGAGTCCCTCTCCAGCATCCCTGTAGGCTCCTTGAGACACTGAAAGCTGCTTTGAGGTATCCATGCAGCTTCTCTTCTCCAGGCTGAAGACCCCCGATGTTCTCAGCCTTTCTCCACACAGGAGGTGCTCCAGCCCCTGATCATCCTCGTGTCCTCCTCTGGACTTGCTCCTGCAGAAGGAGTTTTGAATAATTCTGCTATCTCTGAAATTATCCACCCTCTTTCAAAACTTTCCATTTGTGACAGCCAACAGGGACACGTGTAGATTGAAAAGATGTCCCTTCGTGTAGAAAACATTGCAAGGGAATGACTCACATAAAGCACATGTCTCCAAACATCAGTGCCTGGTAAAGGCAAAACCCCAGAGCCTGGTAGGATGCACGGGTGAGCAGCTCCTTACCAGTGCCATGTGCCATTGTGGCAAAAGAAGGCCAGGAGAGCATACTGGGGAGAAACACAAATGCAGTGCGCAGACAGCAATGTTATGGTTTGAATGAGACAGACCTGGGATGGCTGCACAAGTTTTTGGCTTCCACCAGGGCCATCAAATGGCGAGTGCAAACCTCTGGAGCCTTGTACGGCTGAGCTGAGATGAGAGGAATTTTTCAACACCCAAAGCTGGATCAAACCCTCCTTCCTGCCTCTAGTTCATAAAGCTTTTAACTTTTTGAAGGGGAGAAAAAGTGATCCCAGATGTACAGCCCTAATTACATACTTAGATGAAATTGGATTAAGGTGGCTGCTGCCTGTCCTTTTCCTCTGAAGATGGCTGGAACGGGTGAGGGGCTGTGGATCACTGATGCTGGGGCACAGACAGAGGGGATTGGGTCCAGCACTGCACTCAATGGAAGCTCCAGCAAATGTTCCCCTCTAACTCAGGACATGGTTTCTAAATGTTAAGGTCATTATCTTGATCATGGAGTAGATTTGTACTATTCTTCTTAAATCTGCCCCTCTCCCCCATGAAGTTAAATGTGGGCATGGAGGGAAGGTCTGATACAGATAGGTCTTTCTAGTGACACAGACATCTTCCAAAACAAAAAAAAAAGAAGATAATTACAGTAAGCAGGGGCACAATTTTCATCAGTACTTTTAATGTGCTTAACACATGTCTAGTTATTTTCATTTCCACTAAATCAATCCAATGTTATATATCTCTATCCTGCCTGCCTTGCGCCCATGTGCAACACATTTCAGTCCGCATACGTGAAACGCATGGGAACGGGCTTTTCTTGCTGTAAGCTGAATGGCAAGTCACCATTGAGCTGCTTGGTGTGTGCAAGCCCACAGCTCCCCAGGGGATGCTGAGATTGCTGGCAGCAGGAGGACGTCAAGCCAGCCACAGGGATCTGATATGTGTCTGACAAACAGGCAGTATTGGGGTCCCCCTGCCCACTTGCAGCCGGATGGTATTAGCAGGATACAAATCAGTCTGCTCTGTGCTCCCTGTCTGAGCAGGATTTTCTCAGAATGAATATTTATGGTGTTTTCATATTTCAGATCAACCCCTCGAGTCTTATAATGCTGTTTGAATCTGAATGAGGCTGATGGCCGCGGCACAGTGCCCTACCACAAAAACCAACTCTTGCAAATCCGACCCAGTTCATAGAGGTTTCAAACTAAACTGGTGCAAAGGCTTGAATGGTCCTGTGGTCACTGCCAGACCAGCGTGTTGATGGGCCCCCTATGGAAACATGGGCTGGGGTCCACAGCTTCAGGTAGGTGACCTCAAGGCTAGGGTTGTCAGTTCCTTTAATATAGAAATAACTCCTCCTCTCACCTCCTACTTGCTTGTTCTGATATATATATGTATATATTATACACTGAAGAAAGGTGAGACTTCAGCTCAGAGAAGCTGTTAGTAGAAGCGGGGGTGTTGTGATGGTTTTAATACTGCTTTGATGCTATTTGAAGCACACAATTGTAAAAAATGATGAATTGGAGAAAAATGTCAAAGATAAAGACAAGTGGATAGTGATTGAAACATGATCTGAATTTCATATGAACAGGGTTTGTGGTGGTTTTTGTTTGTTTTGTTGGGGATTTTTTGCTTGGGGGAAGATAATAGAATTGCAGAATGATTTGGGTTGAAAGGTTTAAAGCTCATCCAGTTCCAACCCCCTGTCAGGGACACCTTCCACTAGAAAAGGTTGCTCCAAGTCCCATCCCACCTGGCCTTGAATACTGCCAGGGATGGGGCAGCCAAAGCTTCTCTGTGCAACCTATGCCGGTGCCTCAATATGAACCTGTCTCCAGAGCAGAGCTGCTTCAGCACTTGCAGTGTCTCCATGTCTGCTTTTGGCCTCGCTCCAAAAGCTCCATGTCTCTCTTGTGTTGTCGCCCCAGAGCTGGGTGCAGGGCTGCAGGGGGGTCTTACAAGAGTGGAGGGGGAGAATCCCCTCCCTTGACCTGCTGGTCATGCTCCTTTTGATGCAGCCCAGGATACGGTTGCTTTCTGGGCTGCAAGCGCACACTGCAGTCGGCTCATGTTCATGTTCTCATTGACCACCACCACCAAGTCCTTCTCTGCAGGGCTGCTCTGAATCTCTTCTCTGCCCAACCTGTAGCTGTGCCTGGGATTGCTCCGACCCAGGTGTAGGACCTTGCACTTGGCATGGTTAAACTTCATGAGGTTGGCATCAGCCCACCTCACAAGTGTGTCAAGGTCCCTCTGGATGGCATTCCTTCCCTCCAGCGTATCTACTGAACCACACAGCTTGGTGTCATCGGCAAACTTGCTGAGGGCGCACTCAATCCCACTGTTCATGTCAGCAACAAAGATGTTAAACAGTGCCAGTCCCAACGCTGACCCCAGAGGAGCACCACTCATCAGTGGTGTCAACAGATCTGGTCTTGCATCCCGCATATTGTAACCTGGAAACAGCTTTGAGTGAGAAAAACTCAAGTGCCTTTGAAGGTTGCAGTGACATTGCACTCATCCCTGTGCCACTGTGGCTTCAAATAACCTCTTGTGGCAGAACAATAATTCCCTTCTGGATGAATACTCAGCTTTACTGCAACTATACAGCTAGCACAATAGGGGACAAAAGCTAGTCCTGGGGGCCTGAAGACATGTAGCTGATGGAATAGTGATAGAAACTCAATATATTCTGAGCTTCTAGAACTGAAGAAAATAGTGCTGGAAAGGACCTTTGGAGAACATTTGGGACAGTGTTTCTCAGCTTACAGTCAGGGAAACAACTAATCTGAAAGGCATTACAAAGTGTTTCACAAAACTGTTGGGGGAAATAAACCTTCCTTCCTCCTGATATTCTTTGGCATCTGAAAAAGCAAGCAAATGCAATGGGTAGCATTACAAAATGCTAAGCAAGCTCTTAAAGGTCAGCCTAATTTGTAGTTGGTTGGAAATGGGAACCACCATGGCTCATGAGCTTTCTTCTGGAAGTTTCATGGTGCTAAAAGTCACCAATCTAGTCCAAATCTCTGCCAGACTTAGACCCAGCTCAGCCAGTCATTTCCATTGACCTTCCCAAGTAACATAAAAGTAACATAAAATAGCTGCCCTCTGTAGAACCCCTCTGGGTTGAGCTGTCTGTGCACCAAGGAGCAAAGCCCTGCTCTGATATGACACAGCTGCATAACCTAGACTCAGACTGCTAAGGAAGAGCTGTGAGAAAATCTGTATAGAGACGAGGAAAGTCAAATTACTGGCGAAAGGTAGCAATGTTGGGATGGGTTCATGCATATCTCAAGGTTTCAATAGGAAAAGAGCCACCATGAAACATAAACCCCAAAGCAAAACAACAAAACCAAAACCAACAGCAAGCAAAACCCCACAGATGCTTGTGAGAAATTGTAAGGTCCCTTTTGTAGTGGTAAAATACTGGCACAGGTTGCTCAGGGAGTTGGTGGATGTGCCATCCCTGGAGACATTCAAGACCAGGCTGCATGTGGTTCTATGCAACTACATCTAGTTGAAGATGTCCCTACTCATTGCAAGGGATTGGATTTGATGACCTTTGGAGGACTTTTCCAACACAGACTGTTCTATGAGCCTATGATAAGGTGGTGGGCACACTGATGCTTAGCCTAATGGCTTATTAAATCCCATCTATCATCTTCTCTGTGACCCAATAAACTATTGTGTCATGCTCTTAAACTGTGTCTATTCTGTTGTGTCCAAAAGCTGACACCAAGGAGGGCCTCTCACCATGTTTCTCCATTGGTAGATAGAGAAGAGAAAACCATCTGGATGCCACAGGTCTGATTGATTGAGCTCCCGAGGCTTAGCATCAGCCCCAGCGCCGGGAACATGAGCTTTGGGAATGGGGGAGCACAGCACTGGCGCTCTGGTCTCCATATGGCTCCCAGCCTCTGTGTGCAGAGCACAGGATAACTGTGAACACCCAGTGGATTTGTCAGAACTTCCCCACCTCAGAGGGGTGCATTGTGAAAATTAATCAGTTTGTGTTTGACTTTTTGACTTGGCGCTCCCTCAATAACTTCTTCACACACAAACCCACAATAAACTCATTAGGCCTATTTCTCTGACAGGCTGCTAAAGAAGAAAGAGAAGAAGGATGTGTCTAAACGGCTTGAAAGACAATATTGGATATATATGCCAAGTAGCAAAAAGGCATCAGTAGCTCTTTAAATTCCTTCACTCTAAAGCTCTGATGAACAGAAATAGCAAATGAATGGCTTCCAGTAATGATGGGAAATAGTTCTTGTTGGTGTTTGGCTTGTGTTTCTCTTTAGGGGCTAGGGAGAGCTGGAAGGGGGGAGAGCTATGAAAGAATTTGTTTCAAAGAAATAAAGTATGTTAAACATATTTTGAAATAACTTCCTCGATTTGCAAAATAGGGTAATAGAGGCCATGCTCACAGCTCAGTTTATGTATATAAATATACATACATGTATATTGTGCAGAACACAAAATAATTCCAGCTGGAGAGATGGGTATTGTCTTGCACAAAAGGCTTCTACTTGAGTCATTAATAGTGTATTTTATTAAAGGAAAATTGGCTTCAAAAGTGGTTGGGAATTGTGGGAATAAAATTGGGATGAAAGTAATTATCCCTCTGCCCTGTCTCTTCCCTTGTGTTCATTTTTCTGTTCCAGACACAGACAGCAACAGCAGCTCCTCTGTCTTCTGTTCCTTCCATGTTTGATCTTCTGCCTGCGCTTTCTTCTGCTGGGTCCTGGAGCCCGTTGGAATGAGGGTATTGTGTCCATATTGCATGTGATGACATGTGTTTGAATCAGCACCAAGGCAGCCTGGCAAGAAGAGCTTCAGTGGGACTGAACAGCAGGCCAGGTCCCTGGTGGTGAACAGCTCAGCTGCTTCTTTGAAACCCTCTGGGGATAAAAGATGTAGGAAGGAAAACTGGAACCTGCTGTGGCACCTGCCTTTTAATTGTGCCTAGAAGCTTGAGGTGGTCAGGGATTAAACAGAGGTGATCGTGTCAGCCTGGTCACTGCTGTATGCAGCACTTCAATATAAAATAGGATACAGAGGCATTTCCCAACATGGGGAAACAACCCGGGAAACCCCACATCATGATGGATGTGCTGAGTACTGGGAACAGAGGATCACCCCAAATGCCCTTGCAAAGAAGGGGGGAAACAAGTGGCAATGAAGGTCCTCCTAGGCTGCATCTGGGCAATGCCTTTTGTGTTGAGCTTTTGTAGTTCACTTTAACCACCCCAGCCCAGGAGACAGCCAATGCAAAGGGACTGAAAAACCATTTCCTTTAGAATTCAAAAAGGAAGTGAGTTCAATTCCTGGGTGTAAAATGTCTCTGTGGTTGAATAATTAACTTGGAAAGGCTACAGAATGTTTTAACACATCTAATCCCCTCTTGCTTTTAATCAATACAAGGACTTACGGACTGAAGCATCTTTCCAAAATGTTTACCCGATAGATTACTGTTCCTCGCTGAGAGGGCTGGGCATGAATCTTGACGATGGTGGCTTTCATTTTGCCCCTAAAAACATTGTGTGTCATAATTGAGGCAATAATTAATGCTTACTGGGAATGCTGGATACTGGTTTTAAACACAAAACCATAAACCAATGGAGCATAATGTCACGTGGAAAAGGCAATTTGGCTTAGCCAAAAGCAAGGAGGAACAAAAAGGGAGAGGCAAAAAGAAGAAGAGTTCAGCAGAGAGACAGTGACTCTTACACAAGTCTGAGACTGAGGGGGAAGTGGGAAAAGTCACTTTTCCTCTTGTTAAAATAAAGTCATCCATTCAGTTAATATCAGGTCAGGACAAAAGGTCAGGGATCTTCCCGTTGTTAAACACTGCAGTTGGAGCACAGCATTGTAGCTAGAGGGGATATACAGCAAGTGTTCCAAGAGAAAAATAATCCACTTGCAGGATTAAGTAACAAACAAATTTGTGTATTAAGAGTTACTGTGCACGTCACCATCTCTGCACTGAAGGGTGTCTTTATTCGTAGCACAGTAGCGCCCAGAAGATCATAAGAGACCAAAACCCAGTTTCTCTCACTGCTGTACACAGCCAGAGTAGCCTTTGCTTGAAACAGATGCTCCAGACACAGGGTATGAGGAGACATTCAGTTACCTCCCTTTTACAGGTGGATAAAGTGAGGCAGAAAGGCACCATGGGCCGATTGCAGAAGAAATCAATAAGCATCTAGGAATCAAATGCCTCAATACCTTACAGATCTGGCCTTGCTTGATTTGCCTAGGGTTAAACAGGAAACCTATGGCAAAGCTTAGAATTGAATCCAGATCCTTGGGATACTCAGCCAGAGCCTTTTCCAAACCCCAGCTTTATATGAGTATGTGTAAGCCACTGGAAACTCTCATTATGTCAATTAATTTTTGCTTAATTAAACAAATATTTTGCAAACATATGTGAGATGTTAGCTCCCTTTCTGTGTAGAAGACAGCTATAAGCATAGAGGGATGGGCTGGTAATTAACTTTAGTAGCACATTCATTAATCCAAAATACAGCAGCCCAGTTTGCAAGGGCAGTCTGCACAGCTAGAACTGTGCTCAGTTTTGACCCTCTATGCATGGAACAGCTGGATAATCTAATGCAGCCAGGGCAACTCCATGAGATCCTGATTATTGTGAGCAGTATGAACTTGTTTCTCTACCACATAAAGTAGAAGCTGATAAAATGCAGCAGGCAACCACTTGCAGCCATGTGCCACTTGCAGTCAATGTAGGCTTTATGTGCTGTCTGCAGAGGAATCCTGCAGTTGTCACCATGCCTGGCAGAATCAGGTGGTTGCTCTGGGGTCAGATCTGCAGACAAACATGGAGCTGGTGGTTAGACAGAGTCTGGAAACCTCCACACTTGTAAACCTGCTCCAGACCGCACCTTGAATGGGCAAGCCATTGCAAGTGTCTATTTCCAGGTCTTCTTGTGGAAGTGAATAACTATTGTAGAGGATAATGGGAAAGACTAAGAACTTGAATTTGCTGTCTGGTCTCCAGTTGATGTCCCACTCTTTTAGCTGCTCTCCCTGAATGAATCTTGGATACCAAGGATGAGAGTTATGGAGATGCTGGTTGTGTTAAAGGTCTACTAGAATTATTTATGGGTTATATCTAATTAAAAAAAAGTCTGAGAACTATAATCTCTGGTTTGAGCACCTACACCCTGCTTTAGGACTGAGCTGAAGACCTAAATACTCATAGATTTTATGAGCTGGAGCAAATTCCTCTATCTGGTTTCCTCAAAATGATTCAGAGAGAGTTAATCAGCCCCCTGGAATCATGAAGCATTATGCCATGATGGCAAGACTTCTCCCGGCACCTAAAGAAGAACGTCCACATCTACTTTGGGAACTGATAGCTGTTCAGTGAAGGCTTGTTTTCACTGTGATTTACACTCAGTAAATGCAACTGACATTAACACCATCACTCTACAACTTGAACTATGAGCAAAACCACATCAGCTTCTTATGATCTCTGTAAATTTGCACATAAACTTCACTATAGCTATGAAAAGCCTGCATGTCTCTGTACTCAGCTCATGTGTGGCCATATACTAACAAGTACTCAGAATCTCCAGAGCATAATCTTCCTAATCAACGGGTAGGAATGGTCTTAATGTTGGAACATACAATTAGAATACTTGCAGGTGGTTATAAATGTGAAGGCAAGACCTCTTCACATGTGTCAGTAACCATATTCATCAGCTGTGTTGTCGTGGTTTAAACGTAACCACGCAGCTTGTTCACTCACTCAACCCCCCTTTCTTGCCCTCCCCTGCTTCCAGAAGGATGGGGAGGAGAATCAAAAGAATGCAATTCCCACAGGTTGAGATAAGAACAGTTTAGTATCTAAGGTATAACACAAATCACTGCTGCCACCACCAATAATAATAATGATAAAGGAAATAACAAGGGAAAAGAACACAGCATCTCACCAACCACTGACAGCTAACTCACAACACCCCAACCCAACCGAGTGCTGACCGACCACCTCCTCCAACCACCCCCAGAGCACTCGCCCTTCCAGGTAACTCCCAGTTACATCCTGGGCATGATGTGCTATGGTATGGAATACCTCTTTGGTCAGTTTGGGTCAGGTGTCCTGTCCCTGCTTCCTCCCGGCCTCCCCTCCTCCCTGGCAGAGCATGAGGCTCACAAAGTCCTTGCTCAGAATAAACATTTGAACAGTAACTAAAAACGTTCCTGTTATCAGTTTTGTTCCCAGGCCAAAAACTCAAAACCATAGTGCTGCACCAGCTACTATGAAGAAGAAAAAGATGACTGCCACTGCTAAACCCAGGACATGTGTGAAGGTAAAGCTGCACACTGATGATTTGAGGTTTCCCCTTGTATTAGGTAATTAAGAAAAATCAAACTTTACAAAAAATTCATATTGGACTTGGAATATTTGCCTTAAGATAGATATTAGAGACTAATATCTTCATTAACAAATAACTATAAATTCAAGAATGTAATAGAAGTGTTTCCCAAAATCTCCATCTGGCTGATTCCATCCTTCTCCCTTCCTTCCTGGCCTTTCTCATACTATGCTAAGTGAACCTTCCCATTTCTAGGTTTGGAACCATCTTCTCACATGTGTGGCTTTTTTTAAACTCCAAAATAAAAAAGAAGAGCTGGAGGACTCACTAAAACTCCTCTTCTTAACTGATTTCAAAGGAAAATATTCCACACAGATCTTCTTAAATGAACTGTCAACAAAGTGTGCTCCGGGCAGCCAGAATTCAGTCAAGTCACCCAGTGTGCTGACTGGAGAGTAGAAAAACAAACCAGGGAGCCATTCCCCCAAAACAAGAGGAGATGAACCTCGTCCCAGCGGAGCAGCTCTGAATGCTGAAGGTTCCCCTCTGTGCTTGGTTGAGGAATCCAACCCCTCACCTCGCTAACTTCGCCCTCGAAAAGGTTATCTTGCAATCAGCAATGTTGCGTTGCGTGACTTGGATCTATTGTTTATAGAATCTTCTAACTGACTTCATATGTATCTGGTCCAGGGAAACTGATGTTATTAAAACACAACACTGAGAAATTGAGCTCTGATAGCAGTTCAACATGAACAAATAAAGCAAGAGTTTTCCCCAAAGTAAAGAAAAGCAAGGATCCCAGCCTTCGTGTGAACTGCAGGGATGAAAGGAGGATGTGATACCATCATCTGAACGTTGACCTTTTCACTGTTGTTTCTTTTTCCAGCTCAGAGCCCCAGTCCTGGGTTTCTCCCACTCTCTTTTATCCCCTCAGTCCAACTCTAGCAAACCCCTGGAGCAGGTAAGCTATGAGCTGAAAAGGTTTTTCTCATGTTTTGACTCTATTTATTGCTTTTGCAGCCTGGTCAGACGAAGTGCCTGGGTTGTTGGTTGTGAACTTTAACCCCCGGTATCAACTCTGCTCACAGAAAGTTCAACAGTTATGGTTGAAATGGGCACATAGACTGAAAGGTAAAAGCACACACTCCTTGGCTGTGTTTGTGAAGTTCTGGTATCTCATCAGGAACCTCTGACTATAGCTTTTTCCATACTTTTGGCTCAATATTAATATCAGAATTTCTGGAACAAAATCTCAGTTATGCCTATTAATATGGAATAATCTCACTGAAGTCTCTGATAGGTCTGGCTTTGGTTACAGAGACCTCTAATATTAGACATAGCAAATACCAGAGAAAACCCACAGTTAATACTGTATGCTCTTGTTCCAGAGAAATACTGCCCATGGAGCTGCACTGGAAAGTGGAGAAAGTTTGATATTCCACAGAGAGGTGCCACAACTGTTGACTGAGAGCTTTTGGATGACTGAAGAATGTGGTTTGATAAGAATAATTAACTGCCATTTATCTAGGAGCTTTCATCCAGAGATTACAGAGCTCTTAGAAACGGAGGGCAAGGGGAATGCTTTGGGTATTTCAGACATCAGTGGAGAGCAGCCTGTTCTGAGGCATAATATTTTTTTCTAACAGCACACAATAGGAGTAAATAATAGCCTATGATTTCCTTGCACTGAAGAAGACGAA
Source organism: Agapornis roseicollis (assembly GCA_002631895.1). Taxonomy (NCBI): domain Eukaryota; kingdom Metazoa; phylum Chordata; class Aves; order Psittaciformes; family Psittacidae; genus Agapornis; species Agapornis roseicollis. The sequence goes on from NDXB01008663.1 coordinate 139,395, forward strand.
TCATCCTGGGTGCAATCTGGTGGATGCATTTAATAGTGCTCATACACTCATTCCCATGAATAAAGCCCATCACATCTGTCATGAGCACAGGTTTTGCCTTTGAGTTAATATTCTGTCACTAGATTGTCTGTAGAGGAGGTTAGCAAGAAATTGGGGCTGTCAAAGGGAATGGCAGTACTCTGCTTGCTTTGCATCAATTGAACTGTGATACTCAAGGCTGACTCTATCCCTGTACTGCGTTAAAACACATCAAGCATAAACTCAGTCAGGACTGAAGGGAAAACACAACTTTCCATGTCAGAGTCCCCTGGACTGAAGAATGGAGGGAAGAAGAGCCATTCTTTTGCATTTCCAAGTCTGTGTTACTGTACAGGCTGAACGGAGGGTGTGAGGAGGGCAAGGATAACTTCCACTGTCTAGTATGATTTTGTGCCCAAGAGAGGAGTAGGGTAGGTGAAGGCACTAACTTTCTCTTAGGAACAGAAGCTACTCTGAAAACTCAGCTTGCTTCTGTGCTTAGAACCAGATGGATTGTAATGGTAATAAACAAATTAAGCTTTATCATCTGGCAGCAAAGCCAAGAGGAGAAGGAAAACTCAGCTCAAAGGGTTAGAAAAGGACTCCACATTCCCCATAGAGGAAACAGATATAAATCTGGCAAGCTGTCATTTGGAGATCCAAGATCTGTGGGTTGAAATGAGGTCTGGGTTATTGAGCCAAGTTTATTGTCAAGCTCTATGGTAATCCTTATTTTAGTGTACAAAAGATTGCAGTTCTGAAATGTCTGGAGGTCTTTCTGCACCATCAAGGAGCAATCAGAGCCCGTAGAGTGACTAATTTGAAGACTTGTTTGTGTTGTGGTATGACAACTTTTTAAAGTTCCTTGTTGCTGGCTGAGGGTCTTGCAAAAGACAGATGTCAAGATCTGATCTGGGTGGGGCTGCAAACGGCTTGATGCCATTCCAGCATTACTTGAGAAGTCCCACTATTGTATAGAGAGAGGAAAAGAAACCCTCATAATTTTAGTAAATGCAAAGGTGTGTTGAGAAACGTGTAGAATGTGGAAAACCAGTAAGTCAAATCAGTGTTTTTCTTGAACTCACTGCACCAAGTCTAGCAACACCTCTATTAAGCAAACCTTAGCTCCTTAAAGTATACCACCATAATTACTCCTCCTCATGCATCTTCTTCTCTGGCCCTCACTCAAATATTTTGCCTCAATGTTGTTACACCTTTGTACTACACCAATCAAATAGCTAGGAGGAGAATTCTTTCCTCCCTTGCAAGAGAGAATTAGGAATCCCAAAATGTATATAGATACACACACACACATATCGTCACATAAAGCCAGGTAGCCATGCCAAATTCCAGTCATGTCCACCCTGTTTGTAAGGTTAAATTTAGGAAAAATCTAAGCATCATTTAAGTCCTATTTCAACCCAGAACAGAGCAACGGGCTGGCCTTTTACTACTTGAAGGTAGTATCACCCTTCTTTCCTTGACCCATGATTCTGCAGTGGGTCCTTGTATATATGTGCTGGAATTCAAAGGGAAATCGATGAAGGGCTCACAGGAGAAGCTAAAGCATTCTTGGAGGTCAAATAATATAAGCCACTCTAGTCTGACAGTATCTTTAGCTTCACATGCTGGTGTCAGGGAAACAATGGTTCTGTAAAGGCTCTTGAAAAGGTGGCACTGGGAATGCTCCAGAGATAAGAATTTTTTCTGCCATGGTTCCCTTGGCTTCTGAGGAGGGAGGGCTGGCCACTGGCCATGGACAGGCTCTGGCTTTCTGTTCTCAGGTGAGAAAGCTCTCTAACATCTCTGTATGATCCACAGGAAAATCAAGCACAGATTTAGTCAATCAAAATGTTTCACTTGGATCTTCACTTTGGTTTTATATCTCTTAATTGTGGAAGAAGCAGCTGAAAGAGGTTAGGATGAACATTATTTCTTCTTGAAGTTCTGGTCTTCAGACCAGAAGAACCTTTGAAATTAGCCCTTTCTTGTGACTGAAATTGTTCTGACAAAACTGGAGCTTTCCAAGGGGGATGAGTTTGTTCAGAAAAGGCTCCCTGATCTCTCCCCCAGGGAGGCAGCAGTTAGCTAAAGCTGCCCAAAGGGGTCTGTGCCCCAGAATGGTCCTTATTTGCCTTCACAAGGGCATCCTGTCTCCCCTGAGCTGAACCTCATGTCACTCAGAGCCCAACACATCTCAAACACTATTTGCCTTTGGCTCCATTGCTGATATCATGGCCCTGGAGGCAAGCAGGACAGGAGGAGGCAGGAGGGCTGAGGATGATAGAGGAGGAAGAAAGAGCTATTGCTGCCCTTCATTTTGCCTAGGGAGCAAAACAGTCCTCTCATGGCACCAGCTCCTGTGGCTTGCATGGGGGGTGGCAATGGGGTCTCTCAGCAGCAGACCAGACATCTGCTCCCACCAGCATTAGTCCCAGAGCTCTCCAATGACTCCATGTATTAAATACTCTCTCCAGGCTATTCCATCTGGGCAAAACAGTGGGCAGTGAGGCAAAACCAACATTTACGATGTTTAAGTTGTATAACAGACCTTTAAGTATAAATCAGGGCTCTTCTCTTCACTTCCCCTTACCCTGCACATGTCTTCAAAATTGCTTTTGTCAGTCAAACATTGTTTTTCTTAATATTCATGCTTTTCCCTCTTTAACCTGGTTATCTTGGCACTCAAGGCACTATTGCTTGCCAAGGTAACTAAGTGTAATCCATGGATCAATTCACTGTTCCCGTGTGTCAAACTTCAGAGGAAAAGAAGAGGTGTGAGTGAAATTTACTGAATATGCATTTTAAAATATATATGTTTGAAAATGCTACTTCATCAAACAAAATGGTATCTAGGAAAAGTGTGTGAGAGGAAAGGCAGTTGCCAACGTATCTGGAGATCTGCTACTATAGTGATGTGGTGATCTTCTCCATAAGGAAAGACTCATGATGCTGGCAAACTGTTGGCCCAACAGATAATTCTACATCAATGCTGTCATCATCCCAGCATCCATGGAGCTTGGCCTGACGTATATCCAAGAAGCTGAGTGTGTAGGAGAGGCTGAATACTAAACCTGGGCAGGGTCATAATGCAACATCATTGCATGGCAGTGCCATTTATTGAGATAGTCACCAGATTACCTGGTGTTTCAGTTGTGCTACTGAAGCATCATGTTGTTAAGACTCAGCTAATTTTAGAGGAGTTGTTGACTGTCCCATCTACCCCGACCACAATAAAAGCCTGTCCTGGGCAGACCTCCTCAGGGCTATCTTCTCCCTCGTAGAATCATAGAATGGTTTGGATTGGAAGGATCAGCTCATCCAGATGTCCAGGCAGGGGCATCCCACACTCATCCTTCAGCCAAGATGAAGCTCACTCACTTCTAAATCCCCTTCTGTCTCCAAGCATTCTTCCATCCAGAAGGATCAAAACTACCACAGAGATAGACTGCAGTGATGATTTTTAGTCAGATGCTGGGATTAAACCTTTCTAGTAGCAAGGGGAGAAAAGTGCAGCCATGGACTGCCTGGGGAGGCTGCAGAACTTCTACTGCTGCAGTTTTCATGGATAAAGATGAACTGTCTGTCAGGAATGCCACAGAGAAGCCTGCCTTCCTCTGGCACAGGCAGTTGGATTGGATAATCATCCAAAGCCTCTTCCAGGCTGCTTTTGTATGGCTTACAATCCTGGGCAGTCTCTTTTTTCCTCTTCCTGTCTCATGTGATGGAAGTGAATCCAGGAGTGTTTTGCCCTAAGACTTACAGAATGCATGGGAAAACCCCCCACTGTTTATCTGGCAGGAGCACATTACAGCATTTTCCTGACTGGTGCAATGGCAATAAACCATGTATTGTAAAATGCATCCCCCTTTTCAACCTCCAATTGCCAGGTCACCATTAGCTCTTCATAAAGACCCACACATGGCTTATTAGTCATGCAGATAACAAAGTTGGCCTTCAGAGTGTTTTTCAAAGCCACCATCTCTGCCTCTTCCTGAGTTGCAGGGCTAATCCCATCACATAGAATGGTTTGGATTGGAAGGGACCTTAACAATCATCTAGTTCCAACCTCCTTGCAATTTCACAGGTGTCCTACAAGGTTTATAGCAATTTGTAATGAAGAAAGGGAGGAAAATACAATTCTTCTTCCATTTCGTAGGCACTGGGCTCACCTGGCTTCTCCAGTGTTGAAAATCAGCAGTCTAAACCACTTTCTATGGTTTTCTTTCTCAGCTAGAACATTATAATGAGTGCAGTAAGACTGTATTCTTCCAATAGCTTTCTATAAGATAAAAGAGGTCTTCTCACTTGACCTTACCAAAGGACCCCAGTCCAGCACATTCTGAATACATTCTCAGGAGGCTGAACGTTGATCCCGAGGAATCTGTTGTATTTTGAATACCAGGATCAATAACTGTAGCAAATACATGTTTATCATGTATACACAAATATACATTTATTGTGTAGCCCCATATGGATTTCCTGCCTTCTTATCCATTCCTCTGCAAGACAAAACAACCCAATACCCTAACCTGTAGAAGTTTATAAATATTATTCTGGTTTTCTGGGTTTAAAGGCACAGACAGTGGGAAGACTGCAGCCCAATTTAGCAACTACAAGTTCTCACATGTGCTTGTATATATGAACATGTATATAAGTGTGCATGTAAAATAAAGGTGTGCTGGAAGGAGGTACAGGCATGTAAATACAAGTGGAAGGGAAGAGGGAGACTGAATGTGTGCTTCATGTGCATGCATTTGAACATATATGCACTCATGCCTATTCACTCCAGAGAGAGCAAGTTAAAAAGAAAATACAGGAGTCAAGTTTATAAAGGAAGAAAAAAAAAATCAGAGCTTTGGGGAAATGAATGTGTTCGTTTGAGTGAAACATTGAAGTCCATACAGCAAATCAGTCCATCGAGAAGGGACTGGCCATCAAGCGTTTCACAAAGAAACCCAACAGAAAAGTGATGTGTAAATGGAAAAGAAGCAAATTTAACATGAGGCATTCCTGCTTCCAGACTCGTGTTAATAAAGCAGCTATTAGGTGGAGACACTGTGGTGATGCCTGAGTTGACGTGGTTGTTGGTTTTTTTCGTTTCTTGCAAGACCTTAATCAGTGTTACTTGAAATGATTATGTGGGTTTTAAAATAGCAAGAAGCAGTAAATTTTAATGGCACGTCTGAATGCTGTTCCATTTAATTTCTATATGGAGCAATATTAAACCTCTAATAAATAACCTGTGTCTAAACCAGTCTCCCTCTCTGCCTTTTATGCGCGCACACACACACACACCAGCTCCAACAAATACCTTTGATGTTTTTGCCACAGGCTTGGGGAGAGATTGCAGAAAGGCAGGTTGAGGTGGGGTATGGATCAGATGAGGACAATGCTCTAGAGGGAAGAAGTATGTTTGCTCATTTTGACCTTCCCTGTCTTTACTTTTTTTTCCTATACAAAAACACAGTTGAGGGAATATTGAATGAAAATCACAGCCCTGCCAGGGGCCAGCACAAGTCTCATTTTATACTAATCCCTGCTTACAGTTTAGCAACTAAAAGCCAAGATAAGTGGTGCGTGAGTTACTGTCAACTTGGGGTGCAAGATTCAGACAGCACACCCTGGGATATAAATAAATAAGGGATTTCACTTCAGGCAGACATGCAAGCTGAGAGGTTTCCATTCCCTGTCAGGCTCAGGCACTCTGAGATGACTTTCCTTTAATAAATGACACAAAGACAATGTGGATAATGGCACAAAAGGCATCATCACCATACAATCCCCTACAACATCTTTCTTACCTCTGACTCAGCTCTTGTCTCCAACTCAAGGATAATCCTTCCTTGAAACCCCTTTCTTGTAATATCTTCTTCTCAAATGCAGCCAACCCATTTTACTCCCCGTGTGCCCCAATCAGCCACTAGATAAGAGGGGATGGTCCCTTCCTGACACAGGCTGTAGAAGGAGCATCACACTATCCCAGCCTCAGCCATTCTCCTCCTGCTGCATTTCTCCCCCTTGTTTTGACCTCCACCACCTCAGTCAGTGTTTTCTGATGGGAAGCAGGGCATTTCAGCTGTGTGTTAAGCACTGTGCTGAACTGTGTGCTGTTTTGCAGCCCTGCAAATTGTTATAGAATCATAGGATCATAGAATCATTCTTTATGAACAGTGGCAGTCTGTCTGCAAGAGATCTGGATGTGAATTAAAACCATCTAGTCCTTCAAATGCAGTAAAAAAGAGCTTGTAGGGAGGCCCTCCAAATACTGTAATCAGACAACACAGGCTGGAAACTCATGGGAAATAAGAGGGAAAAAGGGATTGGAGAACTTAGGAGGACATAAGCAAGGATACTGCCTGTTTGGCTTGCTGGAGTGTGTCCTATCTGAAAGCCAAGGGCTGTAAGTGGGAAATGCTATATCAACATGAAGGTGTATTTATACACAGGTGCTCACCAGACACAGGTTACCTGGGTGGCCTGATCCTAGGGAGCATCGCCAGGACCATCTGCAAGGTGCATGTTTGGAACGCGCTGCCAGCCCATCGGGTGTGAGCTGCAAGAGCTCATTTGAACCTCGATAGCTCACTTGGGGAAATAACTCACTTCTTTCTTTCCCCCCTCCTAACAGTGATGCTATTCCCTTATGCCCACAGCCCAATTCCTCACCTGGCATTCCACATCTGTTGTTATTAAGGCCATAAATCATGGTTAGTAATAAACAGCAGAGAAGCAGGAGGCCAATTGTTTCAGTGAGGTGAAAGCCTCAAAGTTTGGGGTCTTTCTCCTCCCTCAGTGGCTGCTCCCTCCAGCTCCACTGTATAGGGGCTTTATGTGTGTGGCAGCATTCCCCAGCTCCCCAGCTTCCCCATCAGGTCTGGTTGTCACTGGGGAATGAAGCTGTCACTGCAGGAAAAGCCTTTGACTGTTCTTGTTGGCACCCTGGAGGTGCTCCATGCTTACCAGCCTCCCATCACACTATGGTGAGCAGGGCTCTTTTCAAGCTCTGCGTGTGTTCAGCACAGAGAAAAATGTTTCCACTTACTTTTCCCCCTCCTCTCTTTGGAATATGAGGCGCACACTTGTCATGCTTAAAGGAGTGGATTTATGGTTGACTCTGTCTCTTATCTCCCCACAGAGCTCACTGGAGCTGCTCTCCAGATGGGACAGTATTACAAGCTTCATCATATAAAGCCCAGTTCAGCCTACAGCCCAGATGTTCTTTGTTCCCAGAAATATTCTTTCCCAACAGTAAGTAAAAGGGAGCTGGTGCTGGTATGCAGTCTCCACTCCTGTTTGCATTGCTTGTTTATGGGTTACACACCCCAGCCCAGAGAGCACAGGCACCTCTCCAAAAGCCATCTATCAAGCCTGGTGCTGGGACTCTGGGCCCTGGGCAGTGCAATGCTGGGGTGTTTGGGGGAGATAGTGGAAAAGATCCAGCAAGTCCCACATGGGCTTGGCTCCCGTTGCAGACTATGCCTAATGTGGATTACCTTCCCCTTTCAAGCAGCAGATACGGGTTTCTCTTCACCCATGGCCAAACAGAGGGTATAAAACAAACCTCACTTCACTCAGTTTTCAAAAAGGAAGATGTAGGATCTTCCTAGTGGGAAGCTTGGGGAGGAAAACCCCAGCTCTCAAATGAGCCCACTGACAGCAGCAAGCTTGTTGTCAGGACAGCAATAACCATCCATGTGTTTGCTACAGCATCTCCTGAATGAGCTCTGCACAGTGTTGGGGGGAATACTTCTCTGAGTGAAGCCCCTGCTTGTGGAAGCTGCTTATCCTACTGGTGACTCTCTCTGGCTGGACCTGGGGAGCTCTTTGTAGGGCATATGGCAGGGGGTTGGAACTGGATGATCTTAAGGTCCTTTCCAACCCTAACTATTCTATGATTCTATGATATGGAATGGTGCTGCCCAGGCAGGCTGTTAGGAACCTGCAGGATGCTCTGGCTTGGCAATGTCCCTGCAGCTTCCTTTCCATAGCGACATAATAGGGACAGACTCCCCTGAACCCAGATTGGTTAGTGGCGCTGACTTTGCTTTATCACGGTCACACTGCTCTCAGAGCAGGCAGGCACGGCCTGCAGCAGCAGTATCAGACCCCCCCTTGTAAAGGCTTCATATTTATGCAGCTTTCCCCATGCCCTGAACTTTGCCTGTGTCTCTGGCAAAAGGGCAGCTACCCCAGGTCAGAGCACTGCCTCGAGCCAGCGCAGGGAATCGGCTTTCAATTTCAGCAACCACTTTCCTTCCCTTTTTTCTCTTATCCCTCCAGCCATCGCAGAATAATTCCCATCCCTATTAGCTTACGCCCCCCCCCCCCCCTTCCTTTTTCCTTCC